>VDFB02329786.1:0-13622 GCA_007258455.2 Sequoia sempervirens
TTTTATTGTTCACTCCCTCCTTCCTAGATAAGACTTTCAAATAAGACTTGTCTACCTTTTCAGATAAGACTTTCATGTCTCCACCCAATTGATTCTCTTTTTTTTGCACTAAGATCTGATTTTTCCTTTTCCTTATCATCTATTTCCAATTGTATTTGTTCCATAGAATTAGATTAAGTTCAAGGATCTTTGACTTCATTTGTTCATCTCCACTTATAGTATCATCTCTCACTTTCTTTGCTTGCACAAATTCATATGCAATACATAAATACTAGTTCTTTATCCATACCATCACTATTCACCAAAACTCTTTTCATGATCAATGACTCACCTTCGTCTAATTTATTTATTGTGATTTATCATCTACTTGACTCTTCATAAGCATTGTAACTCCTATACAACCTTTAATTCTTCTACCAATACTCCATTTTCTTTGGAAGAATACATAAATGGTGACTACTTTAATCCATACAAAGACCCGTATAGTTTAAAATCCAAATATTCTATACCCCTTATCTAAAATTATGTACCCTTTTAATTCATCTCCTATTTATAAAACTATTTTTCTCGCATGACACATAATTTAAGTCAAGGATCTTCTATATCCTTTAAATCTATCCTCTTAGGATCCCTTAATTTATTGTCTTAGCTATCCTAAATTCATCCTCATGAAAAATATATGTACAAAATAATTGCATGTTGGAAAAAATAGTGGGTTGGGAGTTATTTCATTGTGCTTGTTCAAAGCAATGGCAGTTTGAATCCAAATAATAAGATAAGAGCAAAGTGGGCTTTTGATTGGGGTTGTTTATTTACATTTATCCAAGAGGGCACATTACTTATAGAACCTACATCCCCCATTTTGGAAACTAGATAGAGAGAAGTATAGAGGTGGGGGGAGGTAGGTAGAGAGAGTTGATTAGAGAACTCAAGTTTTAGTTGGATTATAGGTTTGAGATGAAATATCTAGGAGCTATAAGACACATCCTTGGTATATAAATACATAGAAATATGGATAATTTTTTTAAGTTATATGGTTAAACTAGAGGAAGTATCTTGAGACTATTATATAGTGGTTCTACCTTATATCTATATCTCTTTCTACCAACATTTGAAATTTACATAAAGTTATAAGTTTATAAAACTGACCAAATTGACTACTTTAATCCATACAAAAACCCTTATAGTTTTTTGGGTCCCTATGTACCATAATACACCAGCATATCTCCCCCTCCTACTAAGTCCATTTTGGGTCCTTCTATCCCTCCCACTCTACCACTCCCTATCTCCCTCCTCCCCCCTCTCTCTCCCTCACACACACAACCTCTCTCTACCTACCCCTCCCTCTCTCTCTAACCCTCTCTATACCTACCTCACCTATCGTACCTCTCTCTATCTCCCTCCTTACCTCTTTCTTTGAAAACACTTTAAAAGAAGTAGACCAAAGAAAATGAGATAGATAAGCATTGTAACTCTTGTGCAACCTTTAGGCCTCCTACCAATTCTCCATTTTCTTTGGAAAAATTTCATATGAGGAAATTGAAACACAATTTTTACTCTAAGTAATAGTTTGGTAAATTTTAAAAGTTTTTTCATTACATTCGTAATATCTAAAATAAGAAATGTGTTTATAAGGCAAGTAGATGAGAGTTTGAAATATTCAAATGCCTTATAAAAGCTATGAATTATTAAAGAAAGTGATAGAGCAACTAGAGTTTTTTTAAACAGTGATGGTATCAATAAGGAAATAGTACAAAGGAGAAGTTCCTTTAGAAATATATACAAGAATAAATATATAAGTGTTATAAATTCAAACAATGGCAATAAATATATTTTAGCACCAAAAGAGATGGTTGATAAGTTAAAATTGAAAATGTTAGAATATCCAAGTCCATATAAAATTTTGCAATTGTAGAAATAACATAAGGTACTTGCTATCATTTTGGGATCCCCAAGGCTATGGGATCATAATAGAGGGAAGGAGAGAGGGAGAGAGGGAGAGAAGGGGAAGGAGGGAGATATGAAGTGGTATACCAAGACTATTATCATAAATAGAACCCTTCACCCTTCATTATCATCGAAACATTTTCTAGTAGGTGTGTGCTACCATTTTTCTATTAAAAATCATCGAACTATACCAAGACTATGTTGGTTTAAAGACAAATCCACATACCATTCATAATATTCAATCAAGCATCTGAGAGACCATATCAAATGGAGCCTTTATGTAATATTTTATCAGATGATTTCTTGTAGATTGCATAATCGAATTGCATGGATTATGATTTTATTACAATTTTAGATTGGAAGGTGTATACACCTAAAAATGGTCTGGAGAATATAATTAATTAAATATGATTTATTTGAATAATTAACCTTAAATTTATCTACTTAATAAATAAATAGAAATATTTATTTATAGTAAGTTCACTTTTAATTCTTCTATTATACCATATTATTTCCTCTTAATTAAATAAACAAAATTAAATACTTGGTTTTATTTAATTATTATCATCATTATTTCTTCTATATTTTATCCATTTATTAAATAAGCAAACTTCAATAGTTTGTATTATTTAATTATCTTATCATATTTCCTCTTAATTAAATAAATATATCCTAAAATCTTATTTAATTATCATATCCCTTTTTATTAAATAAGCAAATATCAAATATTTGTTTCATTTAATTAAATATCTTCTTACTTTGCTAAATTTGAATAAATCAAAAATATTCAAATAAAGTAATATTCCTTTATTCACTCATCAATAAAATTAGATTTTTCAAATCTAATTAATTCAACTGGCATTCACAGGAAAGCTTTAGAGACAAAATTGCAAGCAATCCTCTAAATCTCCTTCATCTGATTCTTCCTATCATCTTGCCTGATGTTTTCATGGGGAGAAACCATTCCCATAATCAGCTCAAGCTTCTCAATCTCTCACCACTCAATTCTTCAGATTGAATCCAAGCCTTTTTTGTGCTACCCCTGTGCAAATGTGTTGCCGTAAATCTATAAATATAGCCTTCTGAAGCAAAGAATACATCCCAACTTTGTGCAAAATTACTCTATAGGAATCAAGAAATCAAGCAATAGCAATAGCAATAACATCATAGCAATCATAGCATCAGTAAAATTCATATCACAGTTGCATCATAGATTTTACTGTAGCTTCCATTTATCAATTTTCATGTCAGAATAGATTATAGTAGCATCAATATCATTTAGAAATCATTATCAATCATTAGATCATTGCATTTAGCATCACTCCATTCTCTAGATTGGCATTTTAAACAGTCACACTACTTACCAAATCTTAGAGTCTTTCGTGACTTGATAAATCTTTGGATATAGGAAACAATGAGACGCTTTCAAGTTTTATGTGCTTTAAATTAGTTAATTGTTGTTAAATTTTGATATAATGTTTCATTAAGAAGTGTTTTTAATTGTTATTACTTATTTACTTTTTCACACTTACAATTTGGTGCCCACCGTGGGGCTTAACCCCATGTTTTTAACAAATTTTCTAAAAAGTGTTCATACAGGATACATGTGTGTTTTCTTGTAGCGCAATCGGAAGATTATGCAATGCATCTGACCCAAACTATAGCGCTTCTAACTTTTTTAGCGCTTCTTACGAAAACTATAGCGCTTTTGAAGACTATTTTAGCGCTTCGACCAAAAGGATTTTAGCACAAACTAACGACTCATATTCAACACTGTTTTAGCAACGTTTGACGAATTCTACAGCGCTTCTGTCAAATCCTATAGCACTTCCAACGATTTTTACAGCGCATCTGAGCATTTCTATAGCACTTCTAACCTCTATTATAGCACTTTTGTAACTATTATCTGGATCTGAGACGATCGCGACTAGTAACTTCACTTTTTCAATTGGATTTAAAATGAATCAATCCTAGGATAGTCACTTAAGTTAAAATATATCAATCTAGGGTAGTCACCAAACCTGTCAATGTGGGATTAAAAATGAACACCATCTCTTTTTGTCAAGCAATATCTTCACATAGATAGCAAATTGTTGTTTGGGCTCTAAAATTGAACAATTGATTACTGTGGTTGTGTGGTGATAGGAATATGCTCTCCCCTTAACTGGGTGATCAAAACGCCAGACTCATCCTTTATTTTATGCAATTTCAAGCTTTATTAAATCCTTTAGAAGGCCTGTCATAGTGGGAAAAATTACTCACCCTACGGGAATGACTTGAGTGGGAACAACCAAAGCCAGGTTTTCCAACCCACTATAAAATAAAAGTAAATCTGGATAAATCCTCATTTACCAGAAGTGTGCAAGATAACCATCCTCAAAAAAATTGTTCTAAAGGTTGGGAGGTCTCCTGAGGGATTTTATTATTTATGCTCTGAACGGAAACCCTATCTACAAACCATAGTGTAGTATCCAACTTGTCAATTTCTGAACATTGTAATACTCAGCAGTGTCGGGGAAGGGAAGAATCTACCCCCAAGACACTCACCATATATTTTCCAAGGACTGTTTGCTCAGGGCATCAAGAAATCTAACCTTGAGTACATTCTTGGAAAAGACAAAAACACGGGCACCCTCTAGGGGGTGACACGGTTGTGTGAGTCGATGCAATTTTAAGTTGTGGGCTGATTGAGTATAATGATGACCTACTTCTCCTTAAGAGTGAGTTTGTTTGAAGAGTCTTTTTATCAATAAACCTATGAAAATCAAGAAGGATCTATTTGATCCTTGAACATATACTCACTATTTAGATAGGACTTAAAAACACTTGTTCTACAATTGCTTGTTGTGTCTTTGAATCATTAAATCAGATAAAGATCATCCAAAAAGAATATAAAAAGTTGACAAGTCATTCCATGAGAACTTATGGTTAGGGATTGGAAGTCCACAAAATTTGTCAAGAAAACCATTGCAAAAAGAGTCAGAAAACCTAAAAAACAACTTAGTTACAAGAAATTGTTGAAAAGAAGAAATTTTTTGTATCAAAGTAGGAAATTCCTACTTCATCATATAACCTGCATCCATAGATTTCATGATTTGTCTAGGGGATACATAGATGATTATGCTTTAGATCCCTTATATTCACAAGCCTACTTTCAAAGAAGAGCTCTTTCACAGAAACATAATCATAGTCAACCTATTCGTCCATCATCCATTCCACAACCAACAATAGAGTATTCTAACATGCCAGATCAATTCATACAATAGAGGAAACATTTGAAACTTTAGGCTTGTTATTAGAATCAGGAAATTTACCAGAAAAATACTCTGTCAAAATACCTCAGATTTTGTCAAAAAAATTAATCCATTCATTGCAAAACCAGACAGACACTGATAAATCTTGAAATAGTGCATCTGCGGTCTGTTTTAGCACTTTTTCCCACTATTTTAGTGCATCTATAGTCTGTCATAAACATCCATCAGTATCAGAAAAATACCAGAAACTATAGCACATCTACGGTCTGTTTTAGCGCATACACCCTGTCTGTTAGTGCATACAGTATCTATTTTAGCGCTTACACTATTTGTATCAGTGCATCTGATAAAAATCACAAAGCATCTAACATGGTTCACACTCAATGGAATGTGTGATGCAGTCAAACGAACATTATCTTCTTTTGAAGCAAAATGTGAAAAGGAATACACACGAGATGAATGATCAACCATCCCGATAGAAACAATATCCCTAGTCTCCAAGTCCCTTATGTACACCCTATCTGGAGTGAACTCAACTGTTTACCTTGACCCATGAGTAATTTGATAAATAGAAAGGAGATTAGTGGACAAGGAAGGAACACAAAGTACATCATTGAATGTACCCTCCCCCATGTCAATAGAACCCTTCCCACTTACCTTCATATATGTATTGTTACCCATCAATATATGAGGTGAATTACAAGGCTCAAAAGAAGAGAACCTATCCATAGAAGATGCCATATGATGAGATGCCCCTGAATCAAGAAGCCATCTTTGTGATTCAGGACTTGAAGAGGCCAAGAGTGCATGTCCTTTCGTTTTGTGTAGCCCAGATTTGGATCCTGTATCCTGTGACTGAGATGATGATGAGGGGGTTGCCGATTGTGATGCTAAAGAAGAAGTAGAAGACACTGATAAGGGAAATTGAATGTTATTCTTTTGAAGAAGGTGTGTGAGTTCATCAATCTTCTTATTATAACATATATGCTCATCATGTCCTAATCTTTTGCAATATGCACATTTTAACTTCTTCTTTTTAGATGATTCCTCTTTAGAAGAGGATGTGGACTTGGGAGTGTTATGTGAAGGATGATCTTTACCTTGCTCATTAGACTTGGGAGCCTTGTTTTGCTTCTTACCTTTGCCACTTGAAGCCTTTGTATCCTTTGCAAAAAGAGCATGAGATGTAGAAGACTTCAATGTGCCCATGTGTACCAACTTTTCTTGTTCCCTTGTGAGTTGAGCAGCAAATTCATCAAGAGAAGGCATTTTGTATGCATTGCCAAGGGCATCCATTGTAGCATAGAATGTAGAAACAAACACTGAATAATTAGGACCAAGCTTAGCAAGGATAGAAAGTATCAATTTTTCATCCTCTTTAGTGACCCCACAATTAGATAACTGCAATATGAGAGAATTGAGCTTAGAGAAGAAGTATTGGATGTTGTCAAAATCTGAAGGATTAAGACCCATTAGTTCATTCTCCAACTTAAATTTCCTCATCTTATATGGCTTACCAAAGAGACTCTCTAAAGTAGTCCAAACTTCATTAGGATGTGTGCAAGATGCAACATGATATCTAAGATCTGGAGAAATGGACAAAAGAAGATTACCAAGAGCTTCATCCCTTCTATCAAGCCATTTTGTTTTCTCTTTTGCTCTCGCGGGTTCTAGATCTTGACCAAATGTGATTCATTGCAACTTCATTTTTAACAGTAATAACTCCATTTGAGATCTCCACTCATGATAGTTATATGGAGTTAGAAGTACAACTTTTGGAAAATCCATGATACAATCAGACAGAATAGCAATTTTCCCTCACAATACAAGAGATCAACCCCTTTGTCTCAAACAAATTTACACTCTTTTGCAAATTTATAATATAATGCATCCCAAACTATCAAATCAGCTTCAAATTGAAAATATGAAAATCTAGAAACAAATCTAAAAAAAGTGCCTAAGTAGATCTGAAGTGCTCCTGAATACCTTCCTGATGCCAAAATTTTGGAGAAAATCAGAGTTCAAAGCAAAAAGATATGAGCTCGGAGGTGAAAAACAATGATCTGGCTTCAACTTGAAAAATAATGGCACAAAACTGCAAAATTTCTACAAAATATCTACACCACTAAAAAATTCAAATATCCACCTTTCCGATGATATTTCGTTTGAAAAATTTCACCTCTGTATGCAAAAGTTATCAAAAAATGAAAAAAAGGCTCGTAAGAGGGCCCCTGGGGGAAAAACAAACAATGCAAAGACTAAATAGGCACAAAATGTGCGCACCCGGGGGCCTTTTTTAAGGTCATCCATGTGACCACCTTTGCTACAGAAAGAAAAAAATTCACCTATGCTAGGTCGGCCCAAAGCAAAGTACAATTGTCACAGTGAAGTGACAAATATGTCAACGGCCAACAATTTCAAATAAACAAAGGCTTTAAAATAAACAAGTTTATCATATAAACTTTGTCAACAAACTTTAAAACGTATGACCATCAACAAAGGAAAACAAAAAAACCTGCAATTTAAGAGATCTTCGTACCCTCTTGAAAAAAGAGCCGACATGACCGTTGATGGCAGAGATCAATGCCGTTGCAGAGGAATTTATGGAATATGCCGACCAAATAAATGTGGCCAATGAGATGGCTGGACTTTGTACCCTTCAGATTGACGACAATTGGCAAGTCGATGTAAATTCCTAAATAAATGGACTCAATCGCCGATGAAGGTACGTTGACTAATAAAATGTGTTGTTGATGAAGGTTGGAGGGCCGACACGAGTGGATGGGGGCCATAGAACGGTTCCAGCTAATGTACAAGCAGATGACATTGACGCAAGTATTGTACTACTAATGATAGGTTGTACCAAGACCTATGCAAGAGAATTAGCTGAGGACCTGTACGATGAAAATACTTATGCCGAATGACAAGCAGAGGAACATGCCACCAATGATACCCGATGTGAGTTGACTAGTGGTGACGGTACAAGGAGAACCACCGATGTAGAACAAAGGACACAGGATCTGACGCCGGGACCGACATCAGGACCGGGTGATGTGACCAGAAGGATGGTCCATAACCTGATTTGACCGATCCAAATTAAACCCCCAAATATTTTGCAAAACCATGGCTCGATATACAAATAAAATTTTCCCGATATAAATAAAAATTTGCCCCAAATTTATAATGAAATACGCAAAAAATATTTTTCAAAAATATTTTTTGCAAAAAATAGAAAAAATGTACCGCTCCAAAAGTTGTCCCAGTAAAAAAAAATTTCCTCAAAAATAACTTTACCCAAAATGGACGAATTTATAGTCAAAATTCGTCTGTGGAACCTTCTGATCTCAATCATGAGGCTATTGAAACCCCAATCTGCACCCAACAAATATCTTCAAGCCAACATGAAACCATCATATCTAGGAAGGAATCTGCAACAGCTGGAGAGCTTTGATACCATGTGGGAGTAAATGGTGACTCCCCAACACCCCCAGGAATAGTTGTTAGACCAAAACCACTTCCACACGAGAGAGAATGGCAAGAAAAATTGCTTCACAATGCAAGATGTTTGAATTGACGCAAATGTACATGAGATGCCTTGCTTATAAAGGCAAGGTAGAGATGTAGGATTAGACAAGATCATGACAAGTGTCTTAATCCTATGACAAGAGACAACCAACTACCTAGGAATCATGCAATATAGCTAGATAAGATAAGTTCTAGAAAAGCCAACTAAGACTTCTAGAAAGAATCTTATATCCTAAGTAAACTTAACATGTGAATATGTCCCCTAATTACCTAGTGAATGAATTAGCTAGGTACAAGACATTTATTCACACCAACATTTTTTAATTAAAAAAGTAATAATAATTTTTTTTAAAAAAATTTAATAAAGATTTTTTTTTTTAAAAAATCTTTATTAATTTATTTTAATAAAAAATTTTAATATTTTTAATGTTTTTCATTAAGTTTAAAAAAAAAACAAATTCTCTTTAATAAGCAAAATTGGAAAACTTTTTTCTTAATTAATTGCCAAGCTTTGTATTGTATCATTCGTGGCATTACTTCATCTAGTAGCCAACAGGGGCCAATTGTTCCTGACATTATGCAACATCCCAATTGGAGGGCATATTTAATAGTCACATAAGGTTGTCAACTTTAGAGTTGATTTTTTCTTGGCTTCCTCATCAGAGTTTCTAGATTTGCATTATTGATGTTGTTCAATTAACTCCTATATGTAAAATATGTTGTAAATGCACTAAAATAAAGTGCCAAAATCCTATCACTTTAGTGTAATTTGCCAAATATTTCATATTGCAAGCTTCTTAGGATTGATATATGTATCAATTGTCAGTTCCTGTATACATAATGAATGAAATGGTTGGTTACCCATACATTTCAATGTAATGGACTAGATACAATATAGACAATCATGTTATGGAAGCAATCTCATTGTATTCATAGGGTCAAGTTCTACATCCAGAGACATGGTACTTGTATTTTTAACTAATATCTAGTTGATTAGTGTCCAAATTCAATGATACTTATACAAACTATGTATCAAATATTTAATTTCGAGAATTTGAGAGTATCCAATTGATACTCATGCACTGGTCTCTTTGATTTTGATCTTATTCCTTTTGCAGTCTAGGATTCATCAACAGTTACAATTTCTTCATCTACTTTTTGGAGTTTGGACATTACTAGTTAGGAGTTTTGTTCCCAATGGGATTTCTCCTTTCCTATTTTTCTAAATGGGTACATTACGATCCTCTTTCTCCATCTTCACATTTATATGCTTCCATAGTGATAGATTTTGTAGATACTCATGAGTTGACAATTTCAACTCAGTCTCCATTCATGTTGACATTTTTTGCAGTGGTACCTGATTTTTTATATCAATGCTTGTCATCGTTTGGCATCTTTTGAAGTAGCATTTGGAGGACTTATCACCATCTTTGGTCGATTCTCTATATCAGTCTTCTTATTGTTCTAAATTGTCACCTTCTTTAGTTAAGATTGGGACTCTTGACATTGTGACATTTGAGCCAATTTCAGAGACTTGTTCTTTTCAGGAATGAGTATATCATGTATGTATCATTTTATTCCTAAGGAGAGGAATGTTGTTTGACAATCTTAGACCATCTTTAGAGTTCTATGAAGGCATGTGTGAAGATTGAGGGTCCAAATTTTCTCATTGGATTTGAAATGGATGGTGGAAATTAGAGGATAAGATTTTTTGTCTTTTGGCTCTATGAAGTAAAATTATGAAATAATTTTTTTGTTTGAAAACAAAGGGGTAAAAACTTTATTAGAAATCAGAAAAGAGTATTACAATAATAACCAAGGGACCCAACCCCAGAAAACAAGGTGAAAACCCCACAGCATAAAACAACATCAACTATCCCCATGTGTCCTCCTATCCTCCTCCAAGAACCGGTCTAAATCCAGATGCAGCTCAAGGTTAACTTGATCCCAATCCTCAACCTTCCAACCACTATCATGCTTAGAGGCCCATTTGGCCAAGCAATCAGCAACACGATTCCACTCCCTCGGGATGTGAACAAAGGATGCCTCCTCCATCCGAGAACTAACCTGAAGAATCCGCTGAACCACCAAAGCTAACTGCCAATTTATATCAGATATCTTTCGCTCATTCAAGAGATTACTCAAAATCTATGAATCAGCTTTAGATATAACCTTTCTCCATCCCAAAGCAAGGGCCCTCTCAATAGCATGAAGAATTGCCAAACCCTCCATGAATTTAACAGTCTTCACCCCCTCATGTATAGAGAACAAAAAAATCATCGACCTAGCTGAGTCCCTGCCAACCCCACCAATTCCAGCAGGCCTAGGATTTCCCTTAGAAGAACCATCAGTATTGATCTTTAAAAATCCATTGGGAGGAGGTAACCACCTTCCAACCCGTTGAACCCTCTTTTTCCCATGCCTACAGTTCCTAGAACTGACAAAAGATGAATGAATTTCTTGAAGACCTAGTCTGGCCACCAACTCAGCATCACCTCTCTCCAAGGGGAAAACCACATCACATTTAGCTAAAACAGTCTCCTGCACCATTCCAAGCATACGCATCCAAACTTGCCGACCCACCAACTTCTGATCACGAAAAATTCTGCGGTTCCGCTCCAACCAAATCTGCCAAAGCAGAAAGGTAGGGCCCACGAACCAAACTTCCTGCAAAAAGGAAGCCATAGAAGGAGGTCTTCCCATACTATCCCAGAATTCAACCAAAGAGCACGCATGAATACAGGGAAGCTTCCACACCTCCCACCACCAATGCCAAAGCTGCACAACAAAGGGGCACCGAAAGAACAAATGTGAAGAATCCTCTTCGCTCCCCACACAAAACACAAATTGAAGGTCCTTGAAATCCCCGTTTACGAATGTTATCCCAGGTCAAGCACCTATTCCAAGCCAAAGTCCAAACAAAGCAGTTGCATTTAGGCCACGAGAGTTTATTCCACACCCTTTTCCACCAATGAACCTCTGCCCCAGTTAGCTTCTGAGCCAATAACACCTGATAACCAGAAGCAACAGAGTAAACCCCCTTAGGATTATGGGTCCAAGCAAGAATATCCTCTTCCAAAAGAGAACTACAACTCCTACTATGAAGAATCTTGTGAAGCTCAGCACTTTCTTCCGCAAGTCCCAAATCTGGCCACTCTGCGGGATCCTTCCAATGAGCTACCTCCAACTGACCAAAAGAAGCAACAGACTTGAAGTCACTCACCCTAGCCCAGCCAGCCTCGAGAAATTTTGGCACAAAGGAAGTAGGTTGGGGAACTGAGAAGTAAGTGGAGGGAATCCATCCCAAGAATCCGACCAGAAGAGAGCTTCAGTTCCTCGTCTATAGATCCAAAATAAACCTTCCTTAATAAGCTTTGCACCCTTCTGAAGAGTATTCCAAATCACTGAACCTTTCCCCTCAAGAGGGTAACGAGGAAGATCCTGCCGTGGAATCCCCGGGAAATACTTATGAGATAATATCCTGGCCCACGGCTGATCCTGTTCCACACACCATCTCCAAAATAGCTTAGCAGCCACAACCACTCCAGATAACACAGACTGTCGAAGACCAAGACCACCAAATTGCTTTGGGCTGCACACAACATCCCACCTGACTAGGCTCCACTTGGAAGATGCCAAACTTCCCGCCCATAAGAACTTCCTTTCAAGAGAATCCAACTCCCTCAGAAAACCCATCAGAGCCACCTGAAGCATACATCTGTAGGTAGGGAGAGCCTGCACCACCGACTTGAGAAGCTGAACCCGCCCCGCAAAAGACAACCATCTGTGGGTCCAATGATTAACTTTTGCATGGAGCTTATCAATAATATTCCGCCAAGAACCCTTGGGAAGATGGTGAACATAAATTGGGAAACCCAAATACGTCAAAGGGAGAACCCCCATATGAAACCTCAAGATATTAGCAATTCTTCTCTATATGGGGGTTGGTGTATTGAAGAAGAATATGGAAGACTTCTCCTCATTAATCAATTGTCCTGAAGCAACAAGATATATGTCCAACACCTGACTCAAGTTAGTAGCTTCCCTAACAGTAGCCATCCCCATCAGGGCAGTATCATCAACAAACTGCAAATGAGATTGCGGAGGCAAGTCTCCACCCCATCACCAACCCTGAATGATGCCAAGCTCCACCCTTCTTTTCAACAAACATCCAAGGCCTTCCACAAGAAGCAGAAAAAGATATGGAGAAAGAGGATCCCCTTGGCGCAAACCCCTTGAGGCACCAAAAAGTTCAGAATGATCTCCATTTATCAAAACTGAGAAGGAAACAGACGTGACACAACTCATGACCCATTGGATCCACTCCTCACCAAAACCAAAAGAAACAAGAATCTTCTGCAAAAAAGACCATCTAACCCTATCATAAGCCTTAGCCATATCCAACTTAATGAACATAGCCTTCTCATGGGAGTTGTCCATGGAGTGGATGGTCTCCGTAGCAATGACAACCCCATCAAGAATCTGTCGACCCACCACAAATCCACTTTGTTCCTCTGAAATCAACACTTTAAGCCACTTCTTCAATCTCTTAGCCAATAACTTTGAAATGATTTTATAAGCCACATTGCAAAGAGAGATAGGTCAGAACTGAGATAACCTATCAGCGCCTTCACACTTGGGTATGAGAGCAAGGAAGGTGGAATTCAGAGCACGAAGCATCTGTTTATTCCTCTGGGACTCAAGGACAACTGCCAGAAGATCAAACTTTATGATATCCCAGAATTCCTAAAAAAATTCAATCGGGAAACCATCGGGACTAGGAGCTTTACCCTTCTTCATCTAAAACACAATCCCCTCCAGCTCATCAAGAGAGATATCTTTCATCAGATACTCATTTGCCTCCTTGGAGACCAATTGAGGAATACAAGAAAGAAC
>VDFB02329787.1:0-28993 GCA_007258455.2 Sequoia sempervirens
TTTACGAGAGATTTTCCTGGGCTTTAGATTGTAAACCTATCTAAGCTACTGGGACTCTTTAGTTTTCAAAAAAATAAATCCAAGTCTTCCTAGAGTGGTCATCAATAAAAGAACATAATACAAGAATCCACTTTCGAGATGGAGCAGGACATAGGACCACTTCTCGTCGGAATGAATAAGCTCTAAAACACACTTAGATCTATTTTCTCTACTATGAAAGGGGGCTTTTATATTCTTACCTAATGCGCAGCCCTTGCATGTACCTTCGTGCTCTTGAGTGAACTTACGAAGGCCCGTCACCATTTTCTCCATGATAGGTAAAGCTCGGAAGTGTAGATGAGCCAATCTCCGATGCCAAAGATCGCATAGACTTGAAGAGTCATGAACCAAAGCTTGTAATGAACGTGTGCAGACCTTGTAAAGGTTTTCATGTCTAACTCAATTGCCAGGCATCCTTGAAGCTAGAGTTCTCCATCCACATAGAACTTTGCCTTTGAAGAAGACAGCGATATCCTTTATCTTCCAAGGCTGAAATAGAAATAAGATTGGCTTGATTAGGAACATAAAGGGCATTACTCCAAGCTGAAGTGTGATGCGAATCAAATGGGGGTGTAGAGGTCCCAATTCCTTTCACGGAGTAGCTAGCATAATCTCCAATGATGACTTGCTCGGAAGACTCCTTCTCCACCAAATTTGATAAGTGCTCCTTAAAACCAGTGATGTGTCGTGAAGCACCACTGTCGATTGGCCAAGTGTTGGTGTCAGTAGGTACACTGCTTGACTATGCCGAGTAGAACAAATATTCACTTGAATCCTTTTGCGGAGAAGCATCATCAACATCTGCAATGGTGACTTGTTGCTTAGGTCTAGTTGGACAATGCTTAGCGAAGTGCCCAAACTTATCACACCTAAAGCATTGAATCTTGGACATGTCTCTCTTCTTCTTGAAGGGAGGTGCATCATCATTACCCTTGTCTCGATTCCTCTTGAACAGTCCTTTCCTTCCATCTTTTCCTTTCTTCTTTGAAGCATGGGAGGCGAGAACATGAATGTCTTCATTCTTTGAACTTTGACCAACGCCTCTTGCCAACAACCTTGATTCCTCTTGAATGCAATCTGATCTTAGGTGATCAAACTTAGGCAATTTTGATCTTGCACTGATTCCCTAAATGTAAGATTCCCAAGACAAAGGTAGACCATTGAGAGCAAGCATAGTCAAGTCTTTGTCATCAACCATATGCCCTATTGTCGAGAGCTGATCTCTCAAATCTGCAATCCTCATAAAGTATGCAATCACTAATTCACCTTTCGCCATCTTCACATGATGTAGTTGTTGCTTCAGTGCAAGTGCTCGGCTAGTATTGTTGATTTCATACATCTCTTCCAATGTTTTGAACATGTCTCTCGCTATCTTCAACTTAGAGACGATAGGAACAATATGGTCCTTGATGGAATCAACCAATATCTTCATTGCTTTAATATCTTTCTTCACTCATTGTAACTTCTCTTCTTCCTCCTCAGGTTCAGGAACCCTGGACTCCACGAACTCACCCAAGTCATTTCCACACAAGGTAAGCATGATCCTAAATCTCCATGATGTGAAGTTAGATGCTCCCTCGAGTCTATCCTCAATCTTCAAACCATTCACCATCTTGACTAATTTAGACAAATGAACGAATAGAGTATTGTTGATTAGAGATAAATCTGATCACGATCCTCTCAAACCCACTCTGATACCATGTAAATTTTAATGATCAGATTATATGCACAGAAATTAATTCAAATCAGACACAATAACACAGCAGATACCCTGGGAAAACCCTCCTCTTGAGGGAGAAAAACCCAGCAACAATATATCACTTATATATTGAATTGTCACAAGAATGATCTTCTTACAAGAGGCCAAGATTCAGGCCCAAATACAAGCATCAATAGATGATGCAACACAGTAATAAGAGAATACAATTCGCTGAAGAAGAACTCAGACTTCTAAACAATATAGAACTGCCTTGTGAAGATCTCGCACTTAGACTATAATGGATATAATCGAACTTAACTTGAAACTTGATGATTACAATGAAGAGCATCATCTAATATATATACAATATTGAGAGAAAGACGTGTCTCTTCCCAAACAGGTTGGCCACAAGCAAGAAGACGTCCTTTTTAGAAATCGCGCCCCTTGAACAAGGTCGGCCTTGTTGATAAAACGTGCCTCTTCATTTAATATTATTTGCTTTAATAAATAGAGGTGACTATAAAAAATCGCTCCTCTTGAGACACAAATAAATTAAATACCATAAGGCTATTATTTAATTTATTATCAATAAGAAGATCACTGGAAGATTATTCCAGATGTTGCATGTATCATCAACACATTTATTATTCATTCATTCAACTTTTACAAAGACTTGATGCTTTTTGCTATGGAGAAGAAACAAGGGTTTCAGTCTGAAAATTGATCTTGGAGAACAAAAACTCTCTTAGATTCAGTGATCTACAGGTGTGAAATATCACCCAAGGATTGCTCTACAAGTGGCTTCATTCATGAGCTGCATTTGTGCTTATTGGAGATTGACATTTCAAGATTTTCAGAAGTTCATTGTTTAAGATCAGAAAATATATATCTGTTGTTATCATTGTTGCTGATTGCGCAACAATACTTGGCACGTGTGGTTTCAGCAAGGTCGTACAACTTTGTTGCAGGCCATACAACCTCTAGTTTAGACGTGAGGGTTTCAAGGCTCAAACGCCTTGGTTTTTGTCTCCAAACCTTCACCACATTTGGCATCCAAGACTATCAGATTTGTGAGCAGCAGTTTGGAGGTGTCATATGGTGGCTATCAGAAGAGGCGTCAATCTAGTGGTCTTCTTATTTGCTGGTTAAACCACTTTCAGACCTGCATTCTATGCTTTGGCTTTCAGGTATGAATGCTATGTATTTTCCATGCATTAAATAAAAATCTGAGTTGATAGTTTAGAATATTTGCTTAAGAAATTCCTTTACTTTGCAATTATAAGCATTTCCTGCATTCCTGGCAAATTCATCAAAAAACAAAAAAAAAAATATAAAACCAAAAAACAAGCAGACAGGCAAAATTCAGAAAGCAAATATCCTATCAGGGGTGGGATATTTCAATGGTATTAGAGCACAGTTTTCCAGCCATCCTGTTGGGTGAATCAAAAAAATTCAGAGCTCATTTGGTCTAGCCAGACTGCGGGGTTAGTAAAAAGGAAATTCTCAGTTGAAGTAAAAGTAAAGATGGCTACAAATAAATCCATATTTGAACTGATGCAGGAATTGTATAAGCTAATGAAGGACCCTGAAACAAAAAAAGGATATTTAATAAGGGTTGCAAAATCTAAACGAAAGGATAAGGAAAATGAATTGCTTCGAAGGGATTTGCAGCCTACAGGTGATCATGGAAAAGGAGTTGCCATAGGCAACGAGTTTGGTTTTGAATGTGAGACACTACATGGGTTTGCACCTATTGATGAACATATTGGGAGCAATAAAAATGATCTCCGGAAAAAAGGACTTTGCTTTGAATGCAAAGAAGCTTGGGAGCCCAACCATAAGTGTCTAGACCAAGAACAGGGGCATTCAAAGTTGTTGGAGCCTCATCTATCAGTTGGGGAAACAAATGAGGAGTGCATAATAGTGGTTTTAGGTGATGAGGATGCCATACCTCATGATGGCAACTTGGCAGAGTTCCAAGATGGTTCTTTGAATGTACATGCATCTATTTTGGAAGAGGAAGTGTGCAATGAGGTTGTCAAACCAGCAGCCTCTAATATTCCATTTGAGCCATCCTATGAGGTTCATAACACCAGTGCATATGACGAGGATGTGCGCAATGATGATGGCACACATGACGATGTTTTTTGATCAGTTAATGACGGTGATTCAACATCCTATCATAGTGTTGAGTACAGATTAGAAAATTTGTATGGGGATGACAAGTCTCAGGGGTCCCATCATTTGGCAAGACAATTGAAGTTGAATGAACGTACGATTGTTACAGCTATAGAACATTTTGATGTCGCTCAGCAGTTGATGGCAAACTGTTGTTGGAGGACTTCGGGAAGACATGAGCACTTTGATGGTGAACTTTCCCTTGCGGAGTTTCAAGCACTCAGACAAGCGTTGGGGGTAATGAAAACTAATTACCTATAGTTACTATCAAACAGAGATCATCTTCTCATGCTAGATGGGATTTATTATGATGCACTCAAAGGGAAAGAGGAGGAGGTTGATGAGCTCACTCATGAGCTTGAGGTCACCATGGACTCTTTGAAGAGCACTCAAATAGCCCTTCAAGAGTCAAAGACTCAGATTGACGAGCTTACCGTGGAGTTGAGCTTGGCGCAATCTACATCAACCACAACTGAAATTCAGCTATCTATGGCAACCAACGGTGATGAGCATACATACACAGATTGTGGGAATGTGCATGTTGAAGATGTGGAAGCATCCACTTCATTTACAGGTGTAGATGACACCAATGGAGTGAGTGCACTAGATGAGCATTACAAGGAACAATATGTTGCAGCTGGTGTCCCTAAAGAAGAACCCTTTACAAGTGATATATGCCCAAGTCTCTACATTGGTGATGTAGAGAATGCTATTGACAATTCTTGTGATGAAGAGGTGGATTTTGCTGTGAGTTGTGTGATCGATCACAAAGCTGATCCATTTTCTTTACAGGAGGATTGTTGGGCATAATCTAGTGGGGAATTTTGTTTTCATGCTGATATGTTTCCCCCTCGTGGAAGAAAATCAGAAATTTCATTTTACGCAGCTAATTGTGATCAACAGCCTAATGAGTCACAAGGATGGAAGGATCAGCTCAAGGTCACTGGAGATAAGGTTGATCAAACCTTATTTCGCTTTGATAGCACCCAAAAGTTCGTCGAATACCTCCTTTGGTCAGTTCATTTCGAAAAGGAGAGAGGGATAACAAGTGGAGTTTCTATTCCGAGCTTGCGGACTATCAAACACGCTCTAGAGGTAATAGAATCAGATTACCTCCATTTGCTTTCAGATAGAGACTTTGCCATCAAGGTTGCAAAGAAGGTTTACAAAGCGGTTGCAAGGTCTATCCATCTTTGAGTTGCGAGTCATCTTTTGGTGGTGGCAATGAAGTATGAAATCCACATGACTATACTAGTATTCCACTAACGCAAAAAGGTGAGTTTCACCTTGATTGCGTGGTGAGGTGTGCTCACCATTATTCTTTCAACCCGGGTACAAATGATCTGATGGCACATAAATATGGGTTGGATAAGGGGTTACACGGTTCACTCTGGTACGATGTGCTTCCATTGTTGACAGATGAATCCAAATCTTGCAAGTTCCTTGAGTTGTTTCTACCTAACAGTTGCTCACAGAAACAGGAATCTAAAACTTGGCTCATTTGGATTCTAGTGGGTATCAGAGTGGCATAGTAGAAGTCAGCAAGTATTGAGTATGATGGATTTCCGGTTTGGCTATGGGATCTAGGGATAGATTTGGCTAGTGGATCGCTTCTTTCTTCTACAGGGATTGATCTTGGCCAACGTGGCATATTTGGTGTGGTTAGACTAGTGCAATAGGAGTTATCTAGAGGCAAGGACAAACCACAGTTTTTCCCTTGGGATCCAGGTGGTGTTATGTTCTTTCTTCAGACAGTGATTGATAGGGATCCAGAGTTGAGATTGCTTGAGGTCAAGCAATTTCAAGGAGGCTGAACTGTAATGTCCCCTCCTTAGCCAACTTCAATGTTTTGGTGGATTAGCCTATCAAAGGGTCCTCGTAGGCTAATGTTGGTGTTCAAAGGGCCTTATTTAGGAGTTATCTTCTCCAGTGTTTGGTAATATTCAAGGATAACCTTCCTAAGGTTTTTCAGGCTCTGTTTGCAGTCACTATTTTTAGCAAGTCACTTAGACATTTGAGTCCAACCTTACTATATATAGTAAGTCATTCTGATGAGTAGTGGAAGCAATGGGTAACCTCGTGGTGTTGGTAGAATCAATTTAATGTTGATATAATGGATTTTAATGGAGTTATGATTTATTAATTTATTTTTTGATCAGTTATGATTTATTAATTATTATTAAAGTGTTAACTTTAATAATAATTAAATTATAAGTGAGCATTATTATTAATGATGTTTAATGACCTTTATAATATATGATTTTATTAATCATAAGGTCAATTAGAAAAGCAATGCCAACATGAGGATTATATTATGAAACATCAAAAGCAAATGTTATTTATTATTTAATGAATTTAAAAAACCAAGGGAAATCGTGGCTTTTTGGAGGAGGTATAAAAGCATTCAAAAAAGCTCATTTATTATTCATTCATTCAACTTTTACAAAGACTTGATGCTTTTTGCTGTGGAGAAAAAACCAGGGTTTCAGTCTGAAAATTGATCTTGAAGAACAAAAACTCTTTTAGATTTAGTGATCTACAGGTGTGAAATATCACCCAAGGATTGCTCTACAGGTGGCTTCATTCAAGAGCTGCATTTGTGCTTATTGGAGATTGACATTTCAAGATTTTCAGAAGTTCACTTTTTAAGATCAGAAAATATATATCTGCTGTTATCATTGTTGCTGATTGAGCAACAATACTTGGCATGTGTGGTTTCAGCAAGGCCGTACAACCTTGTTGAAGGTCGTACAACCTCCAGTCTAGGCATGAGGGTTTCAAGGCTCAAACGCCTTGGTTTTTGTCTCCAAACCTTCACCACATTTGGCGTCCAAGACTATCAGATTTGTAAGCAGCAGTTTGGAGGTGTCATATGATGGCTATCAAGAGAGGCATCCAATCTAGTGCTCTTCTTATTTGCTGGTTAAGCCACTTTCAGACCTGCATTTTATACTTTGGCTTTTGGGTATGAATGCTATGTATTTTTCAAACATTATATAAAAATCTGAGTTGATAGTTTAGAATATTTGCTTAAGAAATTCCTTTACTTTGCAATTATAAGCATTTCCTACTTTCCTGGCAAATTCATCAAAAAAAACAAAAAAAAAACAAAAAAACAATAAAACCAAAAAGCAAGCAAACAGGCAAAATTCAAAAGGCAAATATCCTATCAGGGGTGGGATATTTCAATTCTGGCCATGTACCATATATTTAATGTATTATGGTGTTTTGGATATTCGTGCATTTATTTGATTATTTTGATATGATATTGAGCAAAAAAAGAAGATAGTCTCCCCAATAGCAATAGCAATGAAGATATTAGATTGAACGAAAATGTCAATGCTAATATTCTAACATCCACAAATTAATTATTTAACGTCCAGCTGAGAGATTCTCCTCTGAAAATTGAATAGGTAATTAGTTGAAAGTCAACTTCAACAACAATATTTACAATGCAAAGGAAGTCACAAGATTCATGGCTCCAATGGGAGCAAGCACTTCAGCTTCATTATTAGTCCTGCAACCTAAATAAGAGGCCATGGAACCCATAAAAATGCCCTCCTCATTGTGAACAATGTTACCAGCCCCGGCCTTGCATAGATTGCCTCTTGATGCACCGTCAAGATTTAATTTCCAAAGCTCTCTTGGTGGTTGAGACCACTTGACTAGTCTCCTTTTGTTCAAGGTTTCCCAATTCCCCTTAACAGGACTGGCCAAGTAAACTTTTGTATCCAACATAAGCAAAGTATTAGCCTCGTCTGTTTTTATAATGGTGAGATCTGGATTCACTCAGTTGCTTAAATGCCTAGAGCTCGTCAATGGATAGCTTCCATTTGGGGGGCTTTTCTGGTCTGAGTGCCAAAGTGCACTCTTGTCTAATGAAATCAGCCATCTTTTATTTGGAAAATCTGAGCAATAGATTCAACACCTACCAATATCTCTTATAGATATTGCTGGCACCATATTCCAGCCATGTCATATATTTAATATATTATAGTTCTTAGCATATTCGTGCATTTATTTGATTATTTTGATATATCATGTCAGTTAATATGTATATGTCATCTGCACACATTTATAATATATATTAAATGCCCATTGGCACTTGATACTATGCTTTGTATTTAACGCTTGGAGAATAGCAGGTGAACAGGTGTGTAGCATTTATTTTGCATAGATCGATTGTGTATCTTATAAACACACCCCCTACAAATGACAGACAGACAGAGTTACCCTTTATTCTTCTATTGGATTGGAGAGCTGTTTTAAGCATAAGTTAGCATTGGTGTATTCAATTGCTCCCCCCACCCCCCTAACTACCAATTAGAAGCTCCATTACAACATTTGCATTATGCATAAATCATGTTGATGTTGTAATGTGCTTCCTATGTTTTAATTCTGTTAATGCGTTGTGGTTATTGGCTGCACTTACTTAACATAAATTTGCTGAGGACTGTTTATACTTTATAGTCTATAGATATGTTGATAAGTATTTGTTTAATTTCCATACCTTGACAGATTCATAGATTGAGTTTCCTAGTGACCCATGTGCACCTCAGGTGAGGGATACCCAAGGAGCTGATATGCCAGTGCTAAAGGTTTTTTTTATATGCCAAGCTGAAAGTACTCATCAATCTTCAAATACCACGTTTTGGGAGCTTTGTTTAATCCATGCAAGGCTTTTTGTACCTTTCCCTTTTCAGAATAACCAGGCAGGTTGTCCAAGTAAACTTCTTCTGTCAAGTCTTCATTAAGGAAAGCACTCTGACATCAAATTGATGTGCTCGTCTATTTGCCATGTGACTAATGAAAGAGAAACAATAATGATTATAATTTTGGCTAAAAAAATGGTGGGCTATTACATTAGCAAATGGAAGATCATGATGCTCTTCTATCCTCATATTGTAATAGAGTAAAACATCAACAGAAAACTATTTTATGCATGAAGCGATATAAATATACACCATTCAGAGACAAGATATTTGAAAATGGCACTTTTTTATTATGTCCATGGACCATAACATTATGCATGCAATAGATATGCACATAATATGCAGTTGACTATGCAATTTTTAAATTGTATCTATAGCTTATACACAATATTATAGCTATGCACAATAGTCAAACACATCAACAGAGATGACTAAAATTTTACTTCAAATAGTAAGAATTTAGAAAATTTCAATGAGAATTCTATACACTAGGAAGTGAAGGGCCAGGCCTTTGATGATGGACAATAATTTGCATTACTCGTTGGATATACAGCACAGAAGACTCTTTTTAAGTTAAAAAGTATGAAATCATAGGATCCATGTAAGCTTTGCTTTGAAGGCTTCACAAATTTTCCTTATTATTTTGATCTTTCCCTTCATCAATAGGATTGAGATAAAGGTCAGAGAGTAAACTGAATAATTCCCAATCTGTGATCTCCTTTGGCACAATACCTTCTTTGTTGGGACAATATTTGATCCACTATGTCTAAATAATATCCACATACATAGTTAAGAGATGGTTCGGATCCAACCATTTCAAATAAGGTTTTCCCCTTGACTCTCAAAACTCGAATATCTTCAATAAGAGGTAACATTTCTATTACAGGCATTGGACAGGCTTCTACATAATTATTGATAAGATATCTTTTAGATGTATGATTTCCAACCAAACCTGCTGTGTACAAGCTTTTTCCCTGATAGAAGTTTGAAGGCTTCGCCAATCACAAACAACCATATTGGAATGAGTGGTTTAGCAAAAAGCCACAACAAAATATATATTGAAAGTTTGGATCATGGGTATGTCAAAGTTTCAAACAGCAACTGCAACTAGCTGATAACTAAATACAATTCAGCCCTGATCCTAGAAGGCCAGCAGGAGAATAAACCTATTAACTATTAAACTCATCTTTAGTGTCTAGAAAAGCATTGGAAATGGCAGTCTAATAAAACAATTTCTGTGGCTAAATATATGAAGCCTATAGTGACTCTGTTAAACCAGGTCTACTGTAAGAAGGCTGTTGAAAAAAAAATTGAGAGGATGCAATGAAGCACAGTTTAATTTGATAACAATACAGAACTTTGTCAGATTTCACAACAAAAGCTAATTCAGGGTGCTTGAAAGAAACAAATAATTGTTATAGGCTGCTTAGTTAGGTCTGTGCCAACTCAAAATCCTTGTGTTGCAGATAAGTACATTGATGAAGTGAGATCTGCAGTAAGGAGGCTATCAAAAACCAATAACAACCAAACAGAAAATAAGAGAAGCAGTAAAGTGATGCGGTTCAACCAATAACATTTAGAACCTTATCGAATTTCACAAGGAAAGCTACTTGAGGGTGGTTGGGTAGACAAGGTAAATGGTTTGAGTAGTTTGCTTAGATCTATCCCAAGAAAAATCCTCCCCATTATCCCACCACCATCAATTTATTAATCAGATAGGCAAAGTGAATTTGATTTTGTACTGAGGTGACTCAGGGCTCAAATGCGACTACATATCTTAGGATGCCAAAGCTCAAAGCTTGACAGTGGAGAAATTCTCCAGTTGAGCCATAGTCCCGAGACTCGCCTCCGACCAGCTGGGCCAGCGGCCACCAGCAGCGTCCGGGCCTTGAGGGCCGGCGCGCAGATGAGACTTCGCCCGGCCCAGCGCCTTGAGTCAGAACCCAGAGACTGACGGCAGGCTGACAAAAAGGCCAAAAAACATTAAAAACTCTAAATTTTTTTAAACTGTTTTTTTAATTATATCTTCTATTTCGCCCTAAAAGGGCACTCATTTCATTCATTTGGCAAAATAGGAGAAGAAGAGAGAGTTGTGAAGAAAAATAGGAGGAGAAGAGAGGGCAACCAGCAACTTGTTGAAGAAAAATCCAAGAGCATATATCATTTGGGGAGCTTCGTACCAGCAAGGAGGTGCATTGAAAGCTCATTACCAGTGATTTGGAGGAGTTTCTATTGCATTCCAAGCTAAATCTAAGAGGTAAGTTCGATTTTAATTGAGTTTTTTTGTGTTTTTTTAACAAATATTTCATTGTAATTTGTAAAATTCACTATTATTTTGAGTTTGCATATTTTTTTTACAAACCCTACTTGCAACTTAAATAATTTTAGAAACCCTATTTTGTGCAGCCACATTCATTTGCAAATCATACCATATTATTATTTTCACAATGTCTCATACCCCAGTCAGAAAAGACCCTGCTTGGAAACATGCTGAAATCTTTCCCGGAATGAAAAAAGGAGACGCCAAATGTTTCTATTGCAAAACAATATATCATGGAGGCATAAATCGATTAAAATATCATCTTGCACGCATACCCGCCCATGATGCAGTGGGTTGCTCCTGTAGCACCTCCTGAGGTTGTTCGTGAAGTACAGGTGCAATTAGAAACTTTTGAAATGCAAAAAGAATTGAAAAAGAAACAGAAGCAGGAGTTGTTGAGTGTTGGAGTTGGACAGGGACTTGGTGCTGTTGGAGATGCTTCTTCCATGCCTCCATACCGTCTTAGTGCTAGTGCTTCTGGTAGTGCTTCTGTTTCTGCATCAGCAATGCCTATGCGTACTCCTAGTGCTGGTGGCGCTGCTACTGCTAGTGGTAGTGGCAGTGTTAGCATTGGCCCTAGAGTTCGTAAATCTAGGGTGGACTCATATTTTGTACCACGCACTACCCCTGGTTCCCAACCGTCGCTTGAGAGCATGGGTTGGAACAAGGACGCACATGATGCAGCCAAAAAGGCAATTGCAGACTTTTGGTACTACTGCACCATTCCCTTCCATGTAGCCAGGTAATTTTTTTTCGTTTAATTGTTTTAAAATTTATATTTAAATTTTAGAATCTAGATGTATCTCATTATTTCATTATCGAATTCAAATTTTACAATACTTATGTAACTTATCAATTTATGTATGACATGTTATAGGTCACCTTTCTGGCAAAACATGGTTGATGCGATAACTATATGTGGGGCGGGGTTCAAAGCCCCTAGTGAAGATGAATTAAAGGGCCCACTTTTGACTCAAAAGGTGGCAGATGTGAAAGCACAATTACAGGAGCAACGCAAGCAGTGGAGCATGATTGGTTGCACCATCATGACTGATGGTTGGACTGATAGGAGAAATAGGACGTTGCTTAATTTCCTAGTTTCCTCCGGAGGTAATTGTTCTTCCTTCAATGCATTGGAATTTGAATTTTATTTAGTGAATCACATAATTTAATATGGCTGATTTATGTTTTTTAATTTATTGAATAATTGGTTTTGTTTTTTTTTTCAGGTGACACCGTCTTCATTAAGTCCATTGATGCTTCTGGCCAATTCAAAAATGCCACATACCTATGTGAGGCCATAGAGGACGTGATAGCTGATGTGGGGGAAGAAAATGTAGTGCAAGTGGTGACAGACAATGCAGCAAATTATGTTGCTGCTGGTAAATTATTGATGGAGAGGCACCCTACTATTTTTTGGACTCCATGTGCCGCCCATTGCATTGACCTCATGTTGGAGGATCTTGGGAAGCTCCCATGGATCAAAACATGTGTGGAAGCAGCAAAAAACGTTTGCAAATTTGTATACAACCACACATGGGTGCTTAACCTTATGAGGCAATACACAGGGTTGAGGGAGTTGTCTCGTCCTGGCATCACCAGGTTTGCAACAAATTTTATCACGATGCAATCCTTGATTCGGTCAAGGGCAGCTTTGAGGCGCATGTTTACTAGTGAGGAGTGGTCTTCCTCATCCTTCTCTACAAGCACTGCAGGGATTGCTGTGGCTGATTGCATTTTTGATGAGCAAGGTTTTTGGACACCAATGGATGAGATTGTGAAGGTAAAATTTAATTCTTTATTATGTTCTAATTTTTAATCATATCTTACTTTTATTTGTTTATTTTCATTCACACTTATTTGTGCAACATGTTTGCACTTTGCAGTTTATTGAGCCCTTGCTAGTTCTCCTACGAGTTGCAGATGGGGAGAAGCCCGCAATGGGCTACATATATGAGGGCATGGATAGGGCCAAAGAGGCCATTAGATCAGTTTATGGTGGAGTTGAGGAGAAGTATCGTCCCATTTGGGATATCATTGATAGGAGATGGCAAAACCAACTTCATAGGCCCATCCATGCAGCCGCATGTTTCCTGAATCCGGCCTTCCAATTCCACGATCTCCGTGCAGATAGAGAAATTCTTAGTGGGCTCTACACGACATTGGAGCGGATGTTGCCTGCTGTTACTACACAGGTGGTGCAGGAGATAGATGCCTTCACTAAGGCACATGGAGACTTCTTTGCACGTCAAATGTGCAAAGATAATAGGACAACATTACTACCAGGTAAAAATATATTTAAGGGCATAATTTTCATCTCTTTATATTATAATTTATTATTAAATGTTGAACTTGAACTTGAAATTTGAAATGAGATTGATTTTGTTTCTTTTTCTCATCTCAGATAGCTGGTGGAATATGTTTGGTTCTGATACACCGAACCTGCAAAATATTGCCATTCGTATATTGAGCCAGCCATGCAGTTCATCTGGTTGTGAGCGCAATTGGAGTATGTTTGAGCACATACACTCCAAGAAGCGCAATAGATTGACAGTGGAGAGGATGAACGACTTGGTATATGTTCATTACAATCTTCGGCTCAGATACAGGAAGCTTTTTGACCATGACAAAACCCCGATCAATCTAGACGAGGTTGATCCACAGTCTGAGTGGACCACTGAGGCTACAGATGCAGTCTTTAGTGATGAGGACCTTGATTGGGTGGACCAGGCAGAGAGAGAGGCCGAGGTTGTAGCCATGGCTGAGGAGGAGGCTAGAGCACGAGGAGACATAGCTACTGGTGGTGAGAGTGGTATGGGGACTCAGACACAGGCAGAGACTATGGCTGCAGCTGCAACATCATCCAGGCCCTTTAGACGCCTTCGTAGGAAGGATGCAGAGTCATTGAACATTTTGATTTGATGTCATATTTCATATTTCATATTTGTATGGAACATTTGATGTCATGGATTTCATATTCCATGAGTTTTGTATACATTTGACTAATTTTATATATCTAAGTATGTTATTTCCTTCAGCAACGCAACTACAATGTGTACCTTATACTTATGTAATCGTTGTATACTTATGCATGTGATCAAATTTGCTTTTATTTGTGTTGTATTCAATAAAGGGTGCTTGAAACAAGTTTTAAATCCTTAAAAATCTCTAAATTTCCAGGGTTTTTCAACTTTTTTTAATTTTGCCGCGTCTGCGCCGCGTCCGCGTCCGGAGTTGCCGAGTCCCGCGCCGAGTCGCCCTCGCCGAGTCTGAGCCGCGTCCGCGTCTCGTTACTATGAGTTGAGCATACAATGCACTTGCTAAAGGCCAGACAGCTGCAAGAACCAAGGATTGTGCCTAAGTGCACAAGGAGCCACCTTAGCTCTTTGAAAAGCCCAACAGTCTCACCTATATATACCCGGAAAGAAGATTTAGAGACTTATCAAATTTCACAAGGAAAGCTCCTTGAGGGTGGTTTGATAGACAAGTTAAATGTTTTTAGTAATTTGCTTAGGTCTATCCCAAGAAAAACCCTCCCCATTATCCCACCACCATCAATTTATTAATCAGATAGGCAAAGTGAATTTGATTTTGCACTGAGGTGGCTCAGGGCTCAAATGCTAATACATATCTTAGGATGACCAAGCTCAAAGCTTGATAGTGAAGAAATTCTCCAGTTGACCACACACTGCATTTGCTAGAGGCCAGACAGCTGTAAGAACCCAAGAATTGTGCCTAAGTGCACAAGGAGCCACTTTAGCTATTTGAAAAGCCCAACAGTCTCACCTATATGTACCCGGAATAAAGATTTAGAGCCTTATCAGATTTCGCAAGGAAAGCTACTCAAGGGTGGTTGAATAGACAAAGTAAACATTTTGAGTAGTTTGCTTAGGCCTATCCCAAGAAAAATCCTCCCATTATCCCACCACCATAAATTTATTAATCAGATAGGCAAAGTGAATTTGACTTTGCACTCAAATGCTAGTACATATCTTAGGATGACCAAGCTCAAAGCTTGATAGTGGAGAGATTACCAGTTGAGTGTACACTGCACTTGCTAGAGGCCAGACAGCTGTAAGAACCCAAGGATTGTGCCTAAGTGCACAAGGAGCCACCTTAGCTCTTTGAAAATCACAACAGTCTCACCTATATGTACCTGGAAAGAAGATTTACCTACCCAATTGGCCATTAGCTCGAACATTAAATCTATTTACCGGGCTATGAATAAATAACCCTATAATATCTAGGACACCAAACTTGCAAGCAAGCTATTTTATCTCCACTACCTTAGTCAAGCAGCGGTAGATTTCTTCACTCACAAAGTTCTCAAGTGAGTTTCGATTCTTCCAGTGTCTATTGTGTGGCAATTGCTAATCAGATGTCCTCAGACTTGGGTTACAGTTACACTATTCCCACATTTGTAAACGGGAAGAACTATTCAATTAATTGGCAGTACTTCAAGTTCCTTGTCAAGTAACTAGGGGTTTCTTAATTGTTTAAGAGGTTGGGTTGTCATGGTAATGGGAGCTCTGGTAAGAGTGTGACCCTGGTTCAAATCCTACTCACCGCCAAAAGGCAGCCAGTAACTCTAGCCAACATGTTGCAAGGTTGTTGTGTAACAATGATGAGATACATTCAAGTGTGAACCATGTTTATAGATATTAAGAATGTGGTCCAACCATCGAAGTATTACCCCACTCTGCATTACGGCAGCCCATCAAAACATCCTAAATTCTATCAAGCAAAAAAATAATAGAGATTTCTTAAGTTGCTATATAATCAGTGTCCACCCAAGATGATTAAGTAGCAACTAGGGTGCTTCTACTATGTTATTACGACAAGAGCATTGCTCCAGCTCAGGGACATGTTGCCTGCCAGCCAAATCCTACAAAACTCTCTCCTACTTTCTCGGATGAACTCTACTTCCTCTTTGGTTGCTACTCATGTAATCAAACTCTCCTTAAATTGAAAAAGGAAACTGCAAAACTATCAGAAAGCATCTTTGACTGTATTTATTAATTAAGAAAAAATCAGAATACTACATGTTTCTTATTTTCAATTAATTAATAAATACAGTCAAATGTGCATCTTGATGCCTGGATAGATGTCACCCAAAATTTAGTAGCAAAGATGTTGGCAGTCCAAAGGGTAGTGGCATAATGACAATGGAGTCCACTTGTAAAAGTCTGACCCAGGTTCAAATTTCCCTCACTGCAAACAGGCGGCCCATAACTCCGGCCAACATATGGCAAGTTTTGGTATAGTTATTATAGCAAATACAATTTACGAATCTTCAAGATGCGGTCCAAGTTTATCCCACTCTGTGTCCAAGGGAAGGTGGCCGTAACTTCCTGCTTAAAAATTAATAACTCCCTACGCCCATGCATACACTAAGATGAACTCTAGTTACTATACAGTAGGCACTCCTGTGACCGCAATTTCTTATGAAAAATAGAAAAAACCCTTGCGGGTTGTAATGTGATTGTGAGGGAGAACATTCGACCCGGGTTCAAATTCCCCACAATAAAAATGGTAGCCCACAGCTGAAACAGGCATGTGCCAAGGTCGTCGTATAACAATTACTGAGCACGTTTGGATGTTACCGTGTTAACAAATCTTTCAAACATGGCCCAAGCTTACTCCACAAAGCCTTAAAAGCGGGTGTTAGCCTTACAAATTCTCACCCAGCAAATCTTTACAAACTTCATAATCAATAGAGATGAGGTCTATACAAGTTCCATGTCGCATTTACCAGCCAGAGGTTCCCAAGTTCGATCCCGTGGAGTAATTTAAAATGATTAAATAAATCAAATCACGCCCAAATTTCATTGTGAAAAATAACATCATTACCTACATGAACGACAAAAGCCTGAATTTAAATGCTACAAGCATAGGTAGGGATTGTAAAAACATACAGATTCTTTGAGGTTCAAGCGGGTCTTCCTCATGAATTGACTTCTTAATTGTTTCCTCTTTCTATTAGGGATATTATCCCTGGGTATGTGAAACCTTTCTCTAGGAGGTACATCGTCTCCTATTTCATGCATCTCTCCATCCACGACCCACCATTCTGATTTCTTCTTGGGCGTTGGAGGTTTAACAAAAGTCTTTTTAGCATAGGACCTGCTGCTGCCCGCTGCATATAAAAGCTTTTGGCAACATTGTGTCAATAAAAAATCTTTTGGGAAGCATTTTTTAAATTTGTGGAAAGGCAAAGAGGTTCCGGAACGCAGAATATGAATCTGCATATCAGTGTGTAGATGGTAAATTATACCTTTGCAGAAGAGATGAGGACATCCCGGGTGTTGTGGTGTATTTGTCTCAGCAGGCCAGGCACAATCATTTCTGCAGGTTCTTCTATTATTCGAGTAACGTCCTGTATTTATGGTATTCGTGTCATAATTTCCATGGGATGAATGTACAGATGTGAAAACTAGAGAAGGTTATATTCAATTGATGGTTAAATTGCAAGGTTCAAATCCTTATTAGGATGTGATGGTTAAATTTTTTTAAGATTTAAGGGGTGCATTTGGGATGGAGTTACGTCGATTTTAGTTTTTTAAATTCTTATTAATTAATTTTTTAATTATTTTATATTTATTTACTTGTTGAATTGAATATGCAAAATAATAATAAATATTTATGAACAAAAGTTCTTACTATTTAATATTTATTTATTTATTATAAAATTGATACAACCAATAGTTGAAAGGGGTGGTATAGTTGGTTAAGGGCTTTGGGTTCATCCTATGTTGGCCTAATGGTGAAGAACTTGTACTCTTGAAAGAGAGGTCACAAGTTCAAATCCTGTAGGGGGTAAGGTATGTACACCTCATATTGTGGAGCACGAGTTAGGTGCCTCCCTCATATCGGGAGTACGAGGAGTCCCATATACTGCAAGCCGTCTGTAAACCCAAAAACAGATCGCCTGGTATCGTGGACTATAAAATAATATTATTATTATTATGTAGGTGTTGAGATTGATTCTCCTTGCCTTGATTTGGAGGTTGTATATGATAAATTGATTAAAAATAGATACCAAAAGAAGAATATCTCTTAATCTATTTTACATAGATTTAAAATAATTATACTACTTGATAAACTTTTTATATACTCTAAATGTTATATTTTATTTAATATGAAATTATAAAAGTCTTTCCATTTTTTTAAAAAAAATAATATAATCTTGTCTTCAATATTTTATTATCAATTTTAACACTTTATTTATTCATATCATGAAAATTATGTAACACATACCATATATAATGTAAGTAATATCAATCTTATATATTAATGACGTGTATATATTATATAGACACTAAATTATGTCACTTACATATATGCATTACATATTTGTAAATAATATTAATATATATTACTCATATATTAATATTATTGTAACATTGTTTATAATTATTTGTATATCTATAAATTATTTAAATAATGGATAGATAGATATTTTTATTTAAAAGTGTAATATTATTTTTGTATATTAGTTATTTATGGCATGATGTGATGGTTAAAGCATGGTGGTGATGTCCTATTGCCAACATTAAAACTTATTTTGGATCATTGAACTTGCTAGTTTTCAGCCCCTACTAGGTCATTGAGTTCATGGATTTGAATTGTTCACCCTTCTAAATTCAAACCTTTATTGGACCATTGACCTTGCAAGTTTGGATTGTTGTGTTAATATTGAGCATTCATGCAAAGGATGAGGTCCCAGTTTGTGACCTCATCTAGCTTAGGTCAAGTAAAAAAAAATTAAGGTACCAAGTAAAAAAAATATTACTTTTTTCCATATGTAATATTAGTTTTTCTAAATAAGTTTGATAAAATTGAATACAATGATATAGATTTGATATAAACTACATTGAACTAAAAAATAATGGTGAGGACAAAGGCAAGAGATTTCAATGAGTGAAAAAAGTAGAAAATCATAGAAGAATAATAGAAGAATGGAGAAGTAACAAAAGAAGAAAAGAGGTGAAACTCAAGTAGAAGGACAAGAAATAAAGTAGAGAATTCAATAAAGGTTCTTCTCAAAACAATTTTGGGAACCAAGGATAGAATAGAGAAGAAAGGAGATTAACGATGAGTGTAGGAGGGCCAATTTGGAGAATTTGGGTTCCCAAAAACCTATCCTTACTTCTAGAATGAATAGACTATTGGTGGGTCAAAAAAAGAATTGTTAAAAGTCATATCCCTATTTGTGGATGACTTAAAACATTCATTCGCATACCTTAGGCACCAAATTTTCTTTATGAAATGGGTTGGTGCACAGCCATCCAAAATTGAATATTCAAAACTAGTGCAAAGAACAATAGGCACAAAGATAAAAAGCAAATATTTTCCAAAAGGGTTTTATCTTGTAGAATTCAAATCAAGTGAGAAAAAAGAAAAAATAATAAAATTAGCTTATTATCAATGGATGGAATTAGTTTTTATGTACAATATTGGGATCTCAATTTCAATTTGCTTGCACATGTCCCAATCAATACCTCGTGTGGTTAAGACTTTTCAACTTGCTCATGGGGTACTAGGAATCATACATACTTAAGAAAATTGGAAATTCTCTAGGGATATTCACTAAAATTGATGAGAGCATAATGGAAGGTGACATGGAATGTAGTGAGGATATGGGTAATCATATATTGATAGAATCATCCCTAGAGGAAATTGAACCACAATTGAAGATAAGGTCTTGGTGACAACAAAACAAACTGGAAATATCACTAATTAATTTCAAAATGTGTCATCTCATAGGGCATGGGGTGGAAGACTACTCCAAAAACATGAAGATTATAGAACACTTGGAATATTAAGAGGGGGGGTGAATCAATATTCCCTGAAACCAATTAAACATTTATTCATAACATTTCATCCAATTTGAAGAAATGTAAAAAAAAATTAAAGCATACAACACATAACACAAGAACACCATATTTTACGTGGAAAACCTAAAAAGGGGAAAACCACGATGAGAATTAGCTCACAATATATTATAACTGGTTATAAGATATTATAGAATGGTTCACTACCTTGAGGACTCCATGTCTGGAGGACACACTATCCAAAAAATGAAAGAGATAGAAGAAAAGATGGCTCACTACCAAGATTTCAACTGATACAAAGCATCTACAATATGTTGAAGACAATCCCACTTAAGCTTTGAATACTGAATCGACACACTTCATACTTCACCACAGTTCACTCTGACTTTCTTCGCATCATACTTACATTCATTTTCATTCTTTGCATAAAGATACTCTAACTTACTTTCTACTTACAACACTAAAATGATCTTACATTTATATGCATTACATCCACAAACACCTACAACATCAATTAGGTTGACCTATTTAGATAAAATGTGCAATACAATAGCTTGCCAACTCAAGATCCAACTATACAAGCCTTGTGGCATAAACCAAAACTTGTAACACATCAAAATAAGTCAATAGGGACCTATAACAGCTCCCATAAGCCCAATCAAAACATCCTTTAACTCTGCACAACCATAAACCCTTTAGGTTGGCACCGTTTGTGAAGCAACAATAAGATAACCAACTGTTCATGCTCTACTTGAAACGTGGACCTCCAAAACACTTGCCACTTGGAACATTCATACTTCTGACACCTGTAAGTGCTCACACAAAACTGCATAACCAAATATTCTTATGTGGTGGAATGCAGGGCATTCCAATCATGTACTCTATATTGGTAGCACTATCACTGGCAAACCCAATACTCTATCAACTCTATCTTCGACACTGAAGGACATAAAGACGTGAAAATTTGGATTTGGATTCCTTTGATATACTCCAAAATTACCTTAGAACCGCATAACAAGATTCTTCAAGGTAGATCAATGCAAACCACAAAACTGGTTCACTATACACTGAAAACTATATTTTGGGACTTAAGCAAATAACCAACACATCTGTTCTGCTCCAGATCAAAACTCTTACATCAATATAATGGATTTCCATCACCATAATTAGTCATTCTCATCAAAAAATTGTACATCAATGTTGACATCAATGACAACACCATATATGCTCATGTTCATGTTGCCAAAAATCTCATCAATGACAAGCAAACTTCAAACAATCTCCCTCTTTGTCATTGATGGCAACATGCCCCAACTATTCTCCAAATATTCTTCCAAAATACTCTTCAAACTACTCTCCAACCAACTATTTTCCCAACTACTCTCCCTCTTTGACATCAATGGAAAAGGGCACATTGTTCAAACATACATACTTACTCCCCCAAACTTATATATATATATATATATATGAGAGTAACTCCCCTTGACAATGCTATCCATCAAAAATTATAAAAGTTTATACTAATATACTATCCACTATCTTCTGCATATATACAATCAAATCTAAAATTGCATAAACAAAATAGAAATGTATACAATCAACTGGAGGAGGGAAAATACTTTTGTATGAATCCTTCAATTTTACAAGTTGTGTCTCCCAATCCATTTTTCCATCTTCCCAATCCTTCTTGGAAAATCCAAGCATGTGGCACTGAGTCTCAAATTGCATGAGGAGTTCTTCACCTTCATCTAGAGTACTGGGTGTCGGATTCAACCTTACTACCTTCTTCACATTAGCCAGAGCACTGGTTAGGGATGTAAATCTAGCATTTACCAAGTCTCTAAGCTGACTAAATTGCATTTCAATTGTGTGCAATGTGAAATTACCTATTCTAAAGATGCAAAACAAGATGAAATGCAAAAAAAGAAAACACTAACAACACCTCAAGATAAGGCCTAAGTTGAATTCAAACAAAATATAAGAAAATGACAAATTTTGCCTTGCTTGAATTGATGAGTTGGTTGGCCCTTTTGATGGCTAATTTGTGTGCTCCTGTGTTGACAAAATGGCATACAAGTGTGCTCAAAATGAAGCTAATGAGATGGAGAGTGTAATGGTGGATGTGGGTAAGTGATTGGATGCAATATGGTGGCTCTAAGATGTTGCAACAACAATGGAGGATGCTTGGTATGTGAGAGTGCTTGCAATTTTTGTTAAGTATTTGTGATAGTCAAATGAGGGCCCTTCCACTACTTTTAGGGGAAGTGCCTATAAACCAATGGATGGTTGAGATGCATCCAAGATGGAGGAGATCAAGGGCCAGGGTGAGTTGAGAACTCACAAGCCATCTCATGCTGACATGTGTTAGGTGAGGTGGACAAGAGGAGATGAAGTGGAGGTGAGGTGGAGGTACTAGGATGTACCTTGGGAATGGACAAGATCTCCCCATAAAGGAGGTCTTTGCCCACATGTACTTTGAGGGGACATGTGAGGAAATAAAAATTCCACACAAATCCTCATGGGGATGGGAAACGGAATTAAAAATTCCTTAAAATATGTAGGGTGAATAAATGTGAATTTTAAATTCACATGGAGAAGAGGATGCCTTCTCCAAAAGGAGAAAGTATTTATGAAGATTGACTAAGGGTACATGCCATAAATGACATTAGGTGAAGTTAGGGAATAATCCATGATTAAGGTTATGCAAATGTGGCATTAGACAAGCTAATGAAGGATTAGGGGCAAGTGGCAAATGATGGAGGATGTGACCCTAATGGTGATTAGGGATGTGCACATCCTAATCACAGATTAATTAGATTAATCCAGATTAAAAGGGAATTATGGAGGATGTTGACATGTGAGGAGAGAAAAGAAAGTGAATTAAAAATTATTTTAATTCATTTCAATAAAGTGACTAAATTAAATAAATTAACCCTTTATTAATTTAAAGAGGAATAAGGTAAGGTATTTGATTAATTGATTAAATGCCTTAAGGGACATTAGGCTGAGATGAAATATTAACCAAATAATAAATTATTTAATTAATATGGTTTAGGGATCCAAGATAGAGGAATGCGAGGGTGAATTTGACCATATGGGAGTGGTTAAATTCAAGTGTCTACATTTTTCCCCTCTTTGAAATATTGTTAGAATAACAGTGTTTCAAAGAAAAATAAAACACAAATGACTCGATAGAAGAAAAGAATGTTAGATGATGCCCCAGTATCGCAGGAAAATGGATAAGGAAGAATGGAGGAATTTGGTAGGGTATGCCCCCTCGAGAGGGCGGATGGGGAAGAAAAGGGGTCACATGTGACTTCTCGATATGAAGAAACAGAGGGTACTACGCGATAGAGTGCGAAAAACCAAGCAGAATGGATTTTGAACGAAGGAAAATGGACATATGGGGTGCCAATGGCAACCCATGGAAGAAAAGGGGGAAATGAATTAATAAAGGGTTAATTAAAGGGTAAAAACCACCAAAAAATTAAAAGACTAAATAGGGTCAAAAATGAAAATCATAAATAGTAAATTTGAAAATTCACTATTCACCTATTTTTCATTTGCACACTTGTCATCATGTGATTTGACGAGAGAGAGAGAGAGAGTGGCAGTGACGGCTAACAGGATGAGTGACATGGAGGGTGATGACGAGTTGGTCCATCGAGGAGAGGAGGTGCGGGCTTTTTACTATGAGCACAATGTACCCTGCTAGGTATGTCCTTAATCTATGATTTATGATTTGATTTAAATTTATGCACATGTTTTAATTTTGAGCGGGTAGCTAGGTCATATAAATTTTCCTTTCCGGCCAAGCTCATTCGCCTATTCGACGAATTGGTGAGGGAAGGGGCTGGTGCATATGCCACAAGGGCAAATATGTAGGGAGAGGGGCGACTATGAAATCTCCTCTCTCTAACAAGGTTGAACCTGCACAATGCAAGGGTGAGTGAGGTAGGGGACAGGCAAATGTGATATTGTTGTCAGGAGAAAGGGTGAACGTGAATTCACCCAAAAGGGGAACAGGTGAATGTGAATCCACCCAAAAGGGGAATAAACAGATGCAAATCCACCCAAAAGGTGAATAGGCATATGCGACTTTGCCACTCGAGAAGAAAAGGCACAGGAGCGAGTCCGCACTCGCCCATGGGAGAGAAGGGGCGAATGTGAGTTTGCCTCTAGGGATGAAAAGGGAAAATTTGTGCCCGGACAAGTAAGGGGCAGGTGTGCTTGTAAAATAGGCGAACCTGTGAAAATAAACCACAAGGGCAAATGCACAAGCAGGATAGGCGAATGCGCTAGGAAGGGGAATAGGCAAATCTACCTTACATAGAGGTGAACTTGCCAAACCGAGGTAGGGATGAAAAAGAAAGAAAATAGCAATGAAGTGTTAGAAAATTTGACAGGATGGTGGGCATGGATGTAGAGTTTCGAGACTCTGAGGACACGAGAGAGACACTCAGTCATGCTGGAGGTGACGTTGGAGAAGATGACTATTGAGGATCACACAACACTAGATGAGACGAGCCTATTTCATATGTTGGGCTATCCCAACATTAGAGCACATAAATATTTACTCACAACATTGATGGAATGGTGGAGCTCAGAGATTCCACATTCCATCTCCCAATAGGGGAGATGATGGTGACATTGGAGGATGTATGGAGGATCCACAAATTGTCGATCTAAGGACACATGATCACTGTAGCACCCTATTGATCAGTGGGGAGGAGTGTACGAGCAATATTTGGACCTATCAACCTTCCCATCTGAGGGAAGGAATTGGATATTGACGCATGCTTGGGGATAGGGATAGCAACTTTACTCTTATATCTTTGTGGACTCATTAGCGGGATCCTCCTTCCTGACAGGAGTGGTCAATTTTTTAGCCTTGAGATGATTGAGGTTGTCTGACATATTGTGGAGAGGTGAGAGGGAGTTATTGCATGGGGGTGTGCATATTGGCACAGTTATATCAAGATATGCATGTGGTCTGTTATAGATGAGTGTTAAGTATCACACATGTCACACTGCTCCAGGTATGGGCCTGGGAGCACATTCAAGTGGTGCAGCCAGATATTTTGATCATTGCAGTCAGAGATGAGACGTTGTTTGTAGTGTATTGGTGGGGATCAGAGTATGGCTGGAGATTGCACTACCAGGAGGTAGGGAGCTTGGAGGAGTGGTGGCGAAGACTAGATGGACTAGTGGGTGGAAACATTACATGGGGACCTTATATGGGACGATGATTTTTAGGGTGGCGGGATGACGACAAGTTATGGAGGGGTTACCTATTTTCTCAATGTTAATTGATAGGTTGAGACCCCTTTATCATAGAGCTACACATGCCTGATAGGGTTACCCAGTAGTACAGGCTACAACAAGACATTCTAAAAAGGCCACAAATGTTTAGATGGGTGAGCAGGGAGTCTAGGGCCATATGGGGAGAGCATATCACAGTCAAGTATGCCCACCAGATGTGGGAGGCAGTCCTGATTATGGTGTGGCTATGGAGGAGAGGACCGAAGGATGTAGGAACTACTATGCGATACTCAGCATGGTGGCCCCAACACAGGCCGAGGAGGGTTACTACAATAGACAAGATCGTAGGTGCCTTAGGTTTCAGTTCAGATGATGAGCAGGAGCAAGCAAGCTCGCAGAGGAGGAGGGTTGGCAAGCAAAGGGGAGAGGGGGATGTGGAGATGCAAGAGGCAAGGAGAGAGGAGGAGGCGATGGATATAGAAGCCCCTGTAGTACATTTGTTGGCCATGGTACCATATGTGCCACCACCACCAGAGGACCCAACAATTTTGTTGTGCCTATAGCACACACACCCCATTTGGAACAAGGACCCTCTCTTTTCGCCTTCATCGGGTCATCTTTGCCTTTGTCTCATATTTTGTGCCCCTTGTTTTAAGTTCCAAGTGTTCAAGGAGTCCTAAACTCATCATATTGAGTTGACCAAGGTTCACCACCTAGAAAATTCCTAAGTCTTTTGCTCTTGCAGAACTTTGCTGGCAGTTTTCCCTTTACTTTTAAAGCTGGTGTCATTCTCCTAGTGCGGGACCGCCCTTGTGGGTTTCCCCTAGTGGGATTCCATCATGCCCTCGTTATTTCAGCGATGGCCAACCTGGGACATCTACCCACATGGTGAGCCCCGCGTCCTTCATTGCTGCCCCCTTTGCAAACTTGTCAAATGATAATCATTTGACTCCCTTTCGCTAGCGGATCTTGACCTTCCCGCCACCGATACTTTCAAAAATTGCGCCCAGCTACCCCACTGGCCGTCGTATAGGAAATTAATGCGGGTCATTAATGGTGAATTTCCTATAAATAGCAAGGTCAACCTATCATTTTCATTCCTTTAGTCAGAGAATTTGTCAAAGCTCCAACCCGCCGCTGACATTGCTACACCTGCACAGTTTTCCAAGTGATCTCAGGTGTTTTCTCCATCACTTGCTTCAAGATCTATAGGTATGTTTTCCCTCACCACCTCAAGAACATTCCTTTGAGTTAATTTTGCAAATTATTGAAAATCTTAAGGTAGAATCTCAAAGTCTTTCATAGCTGGCTAAAACACCAAATTCCACACAAAATCGATCTCGACAAACCTTGAAAATCCATCAAATTCGGCCCCTTAGGATCATGCAAAACTTCAACCCTCGGTTGTTCTTCTTCATCAAGGAATTCATGCCCTCGAGGCCCTCAAACCTCCCTTCATCACTGCGCAGATTCTCAAGCTTCAAACATAAAGCCTGAGGCCTTTGCCCTTGGCGGGTTTGCACATGCGGGCAGACGTTGTCCCTTCGTCGTGACCCGTTGGAATTGGAAAAAACTAAGTAAACACTAAAGATTTAAGGGCCCTTGTGGGTGTGATCTTGTAGGATTCCACGTGTGGGTAGCCTTTCTGACTCGTCATTCTCCAACAGCTATCCAATACTGGCATCCTGCCTTGCAGGCCCCATGAGGGCCATGTCTGCCAACCTTACCGAAACACTGGAGTTTTCTTCGAGAGTCATTCTATGTGGACTTCCACTGTTGTTAATGCCTTCTCCAACGGCCAAGACAATACTCCTTTCCACACCACGGGGCCTATGGTCTCCTTCACCCTCTAAACTTGGCCGAAGAAAACCTAAGTATTGATTCCTTTGTGGGTCACGCATTGTGAGAGTTCATCTGCAGACTGCCCCGTTCTCCTCTTTGTTTGCAAAATGGCCTGCAATTCACATTTTTCCGCATTGTGGACCCTGATTGTGTTGTTTCCCTTGAGATTTTATCCAAATGACCAAGTGAACTGACCTATGAAAAATTCTTTGTGGCCCACTGCCTGCGGTCGACCGCCATGTGACTGTTGTTTATGAACGGCCATGCCCCACCATCCTTCCGCACGACAAAAACCAAGCTCCTCTATGTTGTCCATTCTTGCTCAAAGTGAATGACCTTCTACTGAGGCCCCTTTGTGGACCCACCTATGTAGGTCGTCTGTTGCAGGATGTCGCTATGTTTCCGCCAACCCTAAATGCCTTTCTCTTGATGGCCTCCCGCAACTCTCCACCTGCATGATCCTAAAATATTTGAACCTCAAGGAATGAACTCGAGCTGTGCGAACTTCTTGCAAGTCCCCCCATGTCAGATTCCTATAGCAGGGTTTCTCCTCCTAAATGTCGTTGTTGAACGACAAAGCCATGAACGACCTTGATAATGTTTACCTCTACATGCCCGAGACCCGCATATCGAAATGATCCATCAAATGCTTTCAGATGACTTTGTGGTTGACTAACCAATGCTCCAAATTCCCAAATACCTTGACTGACCCCTAAAATCTAAGCGCAAAAGTTGGGTGCGGGTGGCCGCCTACGGGCGACCGTGACCCCAGAACCGTTTTACTCCAAGTTACCCCCAATGGTTGCCAGCCCAGGGAAACCTGCATCCCTGGGCCCACGTTCTCATAATTGGCCTGAACAAGCGTTAAATGATGAATCTTAATGAATTTTATGATCTCTAATGATGGATTACTTGGTCTAACCCTCGTTTTTGTAGGATTTCACTAACGCTTTCCTCGCTTTTCATATGAATATGCTTACTGCACCTCTATTTGCAGGATTTATGGAATCATCTGTGGGACCATTGGGAGCATCCACATAGAAGGAAAAGGGGAAGGCGACAGCTAAGGTGCCAAGAGAAAAGGAGGACAAGGACTAGATGAAATATCAATTCCAAGGGGTGGAAATCACCTCCAGAGTCACCTCTGGTTGGGACATGGTTTCAAATACCAAACTAGGGCACATAGACATCGATGAATTTTGACAAAGGGTCATAATCAACCCAACCACCAATAATGCTAGGAAGATCAAAAAGAGTGGCTTGGCCAAGGTAGCCAACTTTCCTCCCGCTCTAGTGGCCCCAAAACTAGTAATGTCATGTAGGGAGGCCTACCATGCGGGAAACAGGAAAATCATTGATCATGAAGGCAAGGTGTTGGCAGATTTATCTGCCAAGTCCATTGGCGAAACATTTCATATTTGTTGTACCCAAACCAAATTTTTTGCTTCATTAAGGCATTTTGAATTTTAAAGTCTAAACCTCGCTAAAATGTTGTGAAATACCGTTTTGGGCAATGTCAAGCATGGAGTTTTTGTCAATAGTTTGTCAGTCAAAGTCAGTTATATTGAACAGAACCTGAAGAAGAGACTCAAAATAAAGATTTTCACGATGGAGGAGCATCTCACGACGGCATTTCATATTTCAGACGGTCATTTCAATGATCGAGACAGAGTTTTCAGTGATCAAATCATGGAGATTTTTCAGAGGAAAATTCACAAAGTGCAAGTATAGCTCAGGGGCGCCCAGTTTTTGGGAGGTCAAGATCTTGTCTGAAGTGCTCAAGCATCTGATCAATCTCTTGAGAATCAACTGGCTTCTCCAGAGTCGAGCTATCCGGTAGCGTTAGAGACTCCTGACTCGGCAAATCGCGGCAGTAAAATCCCTAAATTTTAGGAGATGGAAATTTTGCTCTTTTCAGGCAAAAGCGCGCCTCTAGCCTGAGGGCGCCCATTTCAAGGCAGGGGTAAAACTTGTCAGTTTCGTTGCCGAAGACATTCAATTTGTTCACAGCTAGTCTGCTTATCCGACGAGATATCAAGCATAGTCATCCGACTCTCAGAGTTCAGGCGGCAGACGTCCGAAGAACGGCTTAAAATGGAGTTTTCAT
>VDFB02329788.1:0-110382 GCA_007258455.2 Sequoia sempervirens
TGCAAGCTGACAATCGTAATTTTTTTTGTAAAACCCATATTTCTTGCTCTAAGAGGCTTGTAACTGCATTTATTGAGGGGCCAATTATGTGGAAGAACCAACCTGCATTTATGACCTTGGTTTGGCATCTAAGGCTCATTTATTATTACAGAATTTTCTGAAGTAGACTGTATATATAGAACACGTACATAGCAGGTCTTTTACCAGGCAACTGTTACACAGAATTATCTTCATATACAAGATAATAATGACATAAGAATTTATTGTCTCATTTATATTTAGTATATTAAGGGAATTATTATGCATACATGTGGTTATGTTTATGATGTATGTGCTTTTTATTTATCATATAGCCATATCAAAAATTCTTAAGTATGTATTATTTGGGCTATATCATTAAACACAAGTCGTGGTGAGTTGTTAGTAACTTGGTAGCATAGATCGTAAGGTGGAATGGGTACCCAATGTTTATAATAGTGGTTCTAATATAGCCAGATTTATTATCTGAATATGGGCTTGACCAGCTCTTGATCAGGCGTTACTATGCACACCTACTAAACCTGAGCAGAAAAGTATCAAGATGCACGAGATAATTATATAGCATTATGACAGGCCACTTCCTCCTAGCACACCTATGGAGAAGGATAGAAGAACCATCTGCAGAACCTTCCAACATGAGTGTATTAGAAGAAGCCTACCATTGATCAGTGTCACTAAACTATCACTGACAAATTGTAATCACTGGACCCACGAAGTTTGATTGACATCTTGTAGTTATTTCACCACATGAATCCATTGGAAGAGTGTGGATCTTGTTAAATCTTTTGAGGAGTCTTGTTGCCAGTCTAGTTTTGCTGTATCAACCCAATCTGACTGATGAATGAAATTGCACCAAATGAATGAGCTTTTCTAGAAAGTGCATTTACCAACACATTTTCCTTCTCTTTTTCATACGCAATCCCAAACTTATACCCCTGCAATTTTAGGTCCATTTTTGTTGCTCTTTTGAAGAAATTTGATGCTCCAAGAAATAATTTAAGCTATCATGATTTGTTTTTACTTTATAGTATGTTCCCATGAGCTAAAGATATCACTACTTAACAGCATGAGGTAGAATAATTATTCCTTTTCATATGTGTATTTGGAGTCTATACAAGAGAAATTGCTTATAAATCTAGCCTTCTAGGCACTCAACAAAATCAGAGGCCCTGTGGCCTTGTGTTTTGTCTTGTGATTAGCATATAGATCACTATATGGTTGCAAAAACTCGACAACATGAAGAAAATGTCTCCCCACTCTTATGCCTCTTGACATATTTAAAGCATAGACAATGAGATTATTTGACGTATGACACACAATGCATGTGCACATAAGTCCAATGGTATCCTTCTAGATAACTAGAATGCCAACTAATGTATACATTACATGACGACTCAAAGCATTTTGTTTCTATTTTTCAAGAGTTTTGATCAAAATGGTTTTCAGGTGCCTAGATGTGATGCACAATAGTAAAATTAAACAATGAAATTGGAAGAAACGACCCTTGTGACCTGTTATGAATTTTAAGCCAAGACAGCTTTTAAAGGGCTTTGACAGATGCATTATACTGCTGATATACATGTTGTTACATCCCAAATTGAGACGTTACAATTTACCGTTACTAGATAGAGTAAATGTGAATTATGAAGGTAAATTAATGATGCTTGTACCTCGTTTTCAATATGAATGTTGTTTCATTTGATGTTATTCTTGGTGAAATACTGCATAAAGGAGAATATAAGGTTATTGATTTATGAATAATCTAACTTTTGAAATGTTTCATGTATTCTGCTTTGTTTTGAGCATATGATTCCCATTGTCGTGACATGGTGTGCAGGAAGCAGGTTCGTACCTCCAGGCAGAGGAGAGATATCACTCGGGGAAGAACTTGGTCGGGTAAACAGTAATGGATACCAACTGGACATACACACACAAACCATAGAACTGAGTAAGCTAAGTCATTGTTCTGGTTAAAGGTAAGTCATCCGTAGGCTTGTCTAGTATCATTAGGAGTCGTGTCTTCTTCTGAATGTGTAAATAAGTGATGCTTGCCAGTATAACCTTATAAGTAATAGTTCTGGTTAGAGGTGGATATGTGTATTTGTACATATATACATACGAATACGATATGTACAAGTACCCATAAGTACATTCATGTCGATACAAACGTATTAAGCAGATGGATATGCCATACGTGTGCGTCGATATAAATGTATTTATGGATACTTATACGTATAGTATATATATAAATATATATACAAGTATACGTACCCACAGCGAACATGATGAAGGAATTATATATGTTAAACGATATTTTGCCTCTGAATTTATACATATACATATATATACATATACAGGTTTACATATAATATTGACTGGTGCACAAGTATATAAACGTATAATGTAAATGTATATATATGTATAGGTATAAAGATAAGTATTTTTATATATTTAATATTATAATAAAATATCAATATAATATAGTTTAAAAATGTATACGATATTATTTAAATTAATAATTTAAATAATTATACAAAAACTATATTATATAAATATTTTAATAGAATATATAAAATATATTTAAACAAAAGATTTACAAGTCAAGTGAAATGTAAATTAAACATTTTATTTTTAAGAAGAAAGGCTAAATCATAGAAAAGAATAGAATCGCGATTTTCTCTAAGAATACTTCATTGCGTTGAATTATTAAACTTCAATTCTGAGCCATGAGCAAATGCGTCACAATTGTATTAAACTTTATTAAAACATTATTGAGCAAAATTCGAAATAAGGAACTCAGCCGTAAAAATGGCGAATGAAAAAGAAAAAAACCGCGCAGGAAGAAATCGCGCGACTAGGGCCACAACAACCAAAAATGACTGAGATAAATTCGCTAAAAATGGTGTGTGGACGCCATCCGGCCTAGGAATTAGTCTCTCATTAAACTAACACTGATTTCTACCTGTTGAAATACGCATTAACCAGTAGGTGGCGTTTTTCAGTTTCGAGTTGAATTTTTCATGATTTGCTGGCTTAAAGGAGTCGAATCACCTTCAAATTTGGTGACTTAGGGTTTAAAGATCCGCCAGGTATCATTTTTACTATATCTGGGCTCTTTGTTGTCATTTGGCATGCCTTCACAAGAGGAAATCCGTTGCACTTCGGGCCTATAAATGGACGCCCAGCCATTCAATGTGGCAGGACTTGAAGAATCCGAGTTTATCTTTTTATTTAGCTTCCATAATCTATCTCTGTTTGAGCTGTGAGTAAACTTTATTAATGCTGAGAGAAACCTTACACATTTTCTGAGAACAGTATATTACCAATTGCTGAGAGACATCCCCTGTTATTTTCTTCATCACTTGTAAGTTCACAGTAAGAAGTTGAGATTACTTTCAGCTATTGAAAGTGATTAATTTCTGAGGAAGAATTTGAGAATGGTCTGAGAGTGCTGAAAGTCTTTTGTTCAAGATTTGAGGAGCTGTAAACCCATTCAAGGTCATCCCTTAAAGGAAAAGGCAAATACCAGGCATGTTTCATTCTTCATGATGTTGAGCATATTTCTTGTTAAATAACTAAAAGAATAAAATGCTGAATGTACACATTAGGGAATTGCATTGAGTTCAATACTTCAGTTAAGATAAACAAAGAAATGATTCTATGTTGTATCATGTAAGTAAATTACTTAAAAGAAAGGCTAATGCATGTTCTATACTATTAACTCTTGCATTAATTAGTAAACGAATATATTGTTCCATTGAAGAGTAAATTATATTAATTAGTAGACGGACGTACTGATCCATTAAAGAGTAGATTGCAATATTTGTATTGACTCCATATAAGGAGTGTATGTTTGTATATAGCTCTTTAAATGCTAGGGAATGTAATGAGGGTATTTAATAAGTTACCGATCACAACTAGTTGAAGAATAACTTAGTCAAGTTATTAAAAGCTCCTAGGATGAGAAAGTCCCGTATAACGGAGTTAGTTGTGAGTACTTGTTAAATTGTTCTCCATTCTAGTAGTTAGTTTGTTGTAGGAAGTCTAGGGTACGGACTACCCCGATAGACCAACCTACGTGTAGGGTAAGATAGCCTCAAGTCAAGTTGAACCTGGCTAGTGTATGTGACAAATGACCTATGTTCTTCATTGAACGTAAACACTTTGGCCAAAGTAGTGTAAAGAACCATTTAGTTGTTGTACTACACTGTCAGTTCACCGTGATCCCGAATTACATCCTAGTTTGAGTATTGCCGATTGCACGAAAGCTAGTTTTGTAGGATCACACCACTATGTCCAGTTGGTAGTCGTTAAAGGTTACCCAACCAATCTCTTCTTCGAAGGGAGGGCCGTTCATTGCAAAATGATCGTGCGGGGGACCGCATTATAAGTCCTTGGTTGGCGGAAAAGCGCCCGAGTGATGTTTCTCCTCCTCAGCAAGCGGCCGATGTACCAAGATTTGAAAGGACGGATTCCTGGACCTTCTTACTACTATTTGTTCTAAAGCTCATTGAAGCTATGTTAGTTAAGGTACGTATTCTTGTTTCATGTACTTGTGGAGTTATTATATTGAAATGGAATCTTTGTTGTATATTAATATGGCAATTTGTTCATGTTTTGTCAATAAAGAAAAAGAAAAATTCTATTGCAATGACATGATTAACACGTTTACATACTTATAGGATGTAAATTGTGAAAAATTTTAATTTTACCGAAGGGTCGGGCTGTTACATGTGGTATCAGAGCTACTAGGTTTTACACTAGGAACCTATGAGCTCATTACGCAACAATGCGTAAACCTTGTCAGAAGATAAAGGTTGGGAAAAGTTCTTGTGCCATAATGGCAAGAGGAAAAGAACTGAGGAAGAAGTGAAAGGAAGATGAAACTCCTAATAGCTTGTTAAGTTGGGACGAGTTAAGAGTTATCCCTGGAGTAGGAACTCCTAAACCAACAATTTATGTTAGTACCTTGGATTGCGGAAGTTTATGCAATCAAGTTTTGAAGAAAGGTTAGGAGTAACCGGTGTATACCTTTATCCAACGAAATAGTTTTATGACTCTAAGGCAGTCAAAAGGAATAAGATATCCTTGTTGTAGTAGCAAACTATAGTTGCAGAGAGTCGGGAACTTTTAGATTTAGTGAAAACACTACGAATCTATGTATATGCAATATCAGCATAAATTAGATTGAGTAAGGAAGTCAACGAAGGAAGTATCCACGGGAGTTGGAGGACTCTTGACATTAAGCTAATTCTTATGTAAAGCTAGGAGTTTGCAAGGAAAAAGAGTTAGTACCCTAGGGATAAGAGAAAAGACCAGAATGGTCCGAATTAATGTAATCAACAAAGTAGACAAGGTTCCACTAACCAAAATCAATTAGATTATTGGAGTTTTGATTAAGAAGTGAAAAAGAGACCAAACAACTTTGGTATCTCTAGAGATTAAAGGAAAGGAAGATTCCAAGCATTGGAATTAAGTCACTTGAAAAAGTGACTGAAGAATAAAGAAACCTGAAGTGGTAAGCCAGAAGGGTTTTACCAAAGGTTTAACAAAGATAGGTTTAACAAAGATTGGTAGCTGAACTCACATTCATGTTTGTGAAAGTCAAACTTTTGTTTAGAATGTTCCAAACGGAAAGGGAATACAAGTTTTGTGGATATAGAGTACCCACCGCCAAAGGGATGTTGAAAAGAGAATTGGATTAATGAAGTGACTCGTAAGTTGCTGATTATTCATTAGATCTTCCGTTGGATGATCCAAGTTATTGAAATCTATGGGATAGAAATCACTGACAAATTTAACTATAGAAAAGTATATTTGAGATATGTCTTGAGACAAGGTAAAGGCAATGTAAAGCCAACAGTAAGGAATGACAAATCCTTACAAAAGAAGCAAGAGATTGCTAGGAGTTCAACTTGAGTAGATCAAAAGTTGTGGAAACTCTAAGGGGGGAAGGAAAAAAGTGGGTTGACTCGAGTTTAGTACCCCATTCAGCAAAGGAACGTAGGCATGTTCTTAGTTTAGAAGAACTAATGTCTTCTTTGCGAGTCATGATGAAAAATAAGTCATACAGTTTATAATCCAAGAAAAGAGGTATTGGGATCTTCAAAGAAAACAAACCCATACTTAGGATTATTTGATCGAAAAATCAAACAATATTATCATTTGATATCCACAAGGAAAAAGGTATTGAGAATTCCGGAGAAAGATAATCGGAAAGGTCTAAGATTATGATCTATTATCATCTCATACCTTATATTTATTTGATTAGAAGAATCAAACGAAATTATCATTTCATGCCTAGGAAAAAGGATAGGCAGATAATTTGAACATTATAAAAAAAAGACACCCATGACTGAAAGAAAGTGTCTCTACATTTCTATACACCTCATATAAGGAAAAGTAGATAAAAATGTTATTTCAATATGAAATATATTCATGTCATGAAAACAAATTAAAACTGTAAGCTTATTGTGCTATGAAACCGAGGATGAAAAGGTTTAACCATAAGCCATAGAGATGAAATGGAAAATTAAGGTAAGATATGACGCAATGCAAGGCATCAATTATCTTTACTTAGTGGATCACTTGATCACCATCTCGCTCTTTAATGAAACCCTAGGTTCGTAACAACCTAGCTGGGACATGAAGTTCATTCGAATAAGATCTTAAGATAAGATCTAACCCGTTGAGCTGAGTTAAATAAATAACTACTCTCTAATGCCTTGTAGTTGGAATAAATCTACTTGGTTGAGTTGTACATTCGGTCTTGATTGAGTTATATAGAGGTAGAAAAACCTATAACAGTGGACTGATTATCGATAGAGAATCCCAAGAGTTTGAAGGGAATAATGGGAATGTGATTCACCAATGGAAATGTGTATATCACTTGAACTTATGAGATTTATTTTGAGTGGAAACATAGGTAGAATGCCTAGTGAGTCGAAGAAGCTACTTTACACTCCAAGATAGAAGTCATCATATTGACTTGGAACGTTGTTGAGTGGCTCTTATATTAAAGAGAAGACACTCTCAAAAGGGAAACATCCATTGTTATGTCGGAGCAATATAACAATTTTATATGAAATAATGGGAAATTTTATTGAGTAAAGCACCGGGGATGTTACTTGAACTCAAAAGGATGTACTGAAATTAGAACCCTCCTATATGATTAAGAGAATCAATGGAACCAACGAGGAATGTTCTTGCTTGGTAACTAGGTAGATAATTAAATTTACTATTAGCTAGGGATCAATATGACGAAACATGGATTAACACTCAAAATGAGTACCAAAATTATCGGGGAAATTTGATTGAGTTAAAAGATGGATAACATCTTTGAAAATAATCCAAGGACAGAAGAGATCCAAGATATGGATGTCCTAAGATAAATGGGGTTTATCTCCGCAAAACTTATAACCATTATTATATGGGAATTAAAAAAAAATGGCGTGAGATCGTAAAATAGGTTTTCAACTAGTCAAAGAATAGACTATTATTGAATGTAAAAGAACCTATGTACCCAAATTTTGAAGAATTTGAAATAAAATGAGGAAACTAATGTCAGAGTTAGGACATCGGAACAACAACAGGAATTGTTGGATGAGAAACTACTGTAAACTTGGAAAGATAGAGTTCGAAGCTACACGGAATGTGGCAAGGTAATGACTAGTATACCGGGAAATGAAGACCAGATGTCATCATCAGTAAGTCGTGTATACTCTCTTAAGATTCCAGAGGAAAAATGGTAGAACAAAAGACAGATCAATCTGTCTATGTTAGTATAACTGACATAATGTTCAAGTAGACAAACTCATGGATGAAACCAACGTTTTTGGAAAAACTTGACTTATAGGATATTTGGTCCTAAATAATATATTATGGAAAGTAGAGGCTTAGTAATCCTAAGAGGATATCTTCGTTTAAGCAATAGTGATAAGGTTGTATAAACCCTGATCAAACTACAGAACATTCAACGGATCGAATGTGCAGTATATTATCATGTATAGTCAAAATAAGCAAAGATGGTAGAATAAGTCTTGAATGATTTATAAACTTCTAATATTGAAGTTTGGACCGTTATATGATATAAAAGGCTAAAAACTCAATTAAGCTGAGAAAGGCTTAGAATTGAGTGAATCATAGACTTAATAAAATGTCAAAAAGGAGTAATAGATCGAAGCGATCAATGAAACTTTGTGATACAAAGCTTACGTATGAAGCAGTATCAAGAGTTGACAGGTGTCCAGGAGTAAAGTTGTGCTCTCGACGGACAAAAAGCCAGGTACAAGTACTATGTGGTAAGGATAATGAATGTATAAGTGGCGGAAGGACTCGATTTATGAGTTGTCTAAAAGTGTAAATACCAAAAGCGAAGGATTGGACCCACGATGTAGTGTACAATGCATCAACTTTCCTTTTCTATTTTGGATTATACTAAGGATAAATTCATGGACCAATGATTTCTGATCACTGTGTATGTGGTGTGATATATAGTTACTATTATAACTCGGATGTGTATATGTGTTAAAACTTTTTGGAAGAGTATGTATGTGTGAAGCATACGAGATTTCCCTATGCGATAGTGTGAACACTCGAAGCAAGTTCCAGGAAGAACAAGATTGCTACATAGGTTGAATGCTTTATAAATCTTACGTATTTTGTGAAAGGTAAGTAACACTTTATTTGACTTTAAATCTATACCTCATCGAGGACGATGATTCACAAGGGGGGAAGTATGTTACATCCCAAATTGAGATGTTACAATTTACCGTTACTAGATAGAGTAAATGTGAATTCTGAAGGTAAATTAATGATGCTTGTACCTCGTTTTCAATATGAATGTTGTTTCATTTGATGTTATTCTTGGTGAAATACTGCATAAAGGAGAATATAAGGTTATTGATTTATGAATAATCTAACTTTTGAAATGTTTCATGTATTCTGCTTTGTTTTGAGCATATGATTCCCGTTGTCGTGACATGGTGTGCAGGAAGCAGGTTCGTACCTCCAGGCAGAGGAGAGATATCACTCGGGGAAGAACTTGGTCGGGTAAACAGTAATGGATACCAACTGGACATACACACACAAACCATAGAACTGAGTAAGCTAAGTCATTGTTCTGGTTAAAGGTAAGTCATCCGTAGGCTTGTCTAGTATCATTAGGAGTCGTGTCTTCTTCTGAATGTGTAAATAAGTGATGCTTGCCAGTATAACCTTATAAGTAATAGTTCTGGTTAGAGGTGGATATGTGTATTTGTACATATATACATACGAATACAATATGTACAAGTACCCATAAGTACATTCATGTCGATACAAACGTATTAAGCAGATGGATATGCCATACGTGTGCGTCGATATAAATGTATTTATGGATACTTATACGTATAGTATACATATAAATATATATACAAGTATACGTACCCACAGCTAACATGATGAAGGAATTATATATGTTAAACAATATTTTGCCTCTGAATTTATACATATACATATATATACATATACAGGTTTACATATAATATTGACTGGTGCACAAGTATATAAACGTATAATGTAAATGTATATATATGTATAGGTATAAAGATAAGTATTTTTATATATTTAATATTATAATAAAATATCAATATAATATAGTTTAAAAATGTATACGATATTATTTAAATTAATAATTTAAATAATTATACAAAAACTATATTATATAAATATTTTAATAGAATATATAAAATATATTTAAACAAAAGATTTACAAGTCAAGTGAAATGTAAATTAAACATTTTATTTTTAAGAAGAAAGGCTAAATCATAGAAAAGAATAGAATCGCGATTTTCTCTAAGAATACTTCATTGCGTTGAATTATTAAACTTCAATTCTGAGCCATGAGCAAATGCGTCACAATTGTATTAAACTTTATTAAAACATTATTGAGCAAAATTCGAAATAAGGAACTCAGCCGTAAAAATGGCGAATGAAAAAGAAAAACCGCGCAGGAAGAAATCGCGCGACTAGGGCCACAGCAACCAAAAATGACTGAGATAAATTCGCTAAAAATGGTGTGTGGACGCCATCCGGCCTAGGAATTAGTCTCTCATTAAACTAACACTGATTTCTACCTGTTGAAATACGCATTAACCTGTAGGTGGCGTTTTTCAGTTTCGAGTTGAATTTTTCATGATTTGCTGGCTTAAAGGAGTCGAATCACCTTCAAATTTGGTGACTTAGGGTTTAAAGATCCGCCAGGTATCATTTTTACTATATCTGGGCTCTTTGTTGTCATTTGGCATGCCTTCACAAGAGGAAATCCGTTGCACTTCGGGCCTATAAATGGACGCCCAGCCATTCAATGTGGCAGGACTTGAAGAATCCGAGTTTATCTTTTTATTTAGCTTCCATAATCTATCTCTGTTTGAGCTGTGAGTAAACTTTATTAATGCTGAGAGAAACCTTACACATTTTCTGAGAACAGTATATTACCAATTGCTGAGAGACATCCCCTGTTATTTTCTTCATCACTTGTAAGTTCACAGTAAGAAGTTGAGATTACTTTCAGCTATTGAAAGTGATTAATTTCTGAGGAAGAATTTGAGAATGGTCTGAGAGTGCTGAAAGTCTTTTGTTCAAGATTTGAGGAGCTGTAAACCCATTCAAGGTCATCCCTTAAAGGAAAAGGCAAATACCAGGCATGTTTCATTCTTCATGATGTTGAGCATATTTCTTGTTAAATAACTAAAAGAATAAAATGCTGAATGTACACATTAGGGAATTGCATTGAGTTCAATACTTCAGTTAAGATAAACAAAGAAATGATTCTATGTTGTATCATGTAAGTAAATTACTTAAAAGAAAGGCTAATGCATGTTCTATACTATTAACTCTTGCATTAATTAGTAAACGAATATATTGTTCCATTGAAGAGTAAATTATATTAATTAGTAGACGGACGTACTGATCCATTAAAGAGTAGATTGCAATATTTGTATTGACTCCATATAAGGAGTGTATGTTTGTATATAGCTCTTTAAATGCTAGGGAATGTAATGAGGGTATTTAATAAGTTACCGATCACAACTAGTTGAAGAATAACTTAGTCAAGTTATTAAAAGCTCCTAGGATGAGAAAGTCCCGTATAACGGAGTTAGTTGTGAGTACTTGTTAAATTGTTCTCCATTCTAGTAGTTAGTTTGTTGTAGGAAGTCTAGGGTACGGACTACCCCGATAGACCAACCTACGCGTAGGGTAAGATAGCCTCAAGTCAAGTTGAACCTGGCTAGTGTATGTGACAAATGACCTATGTTCTTCATTGAACATAAACACTTTGGCCAAAGTAGTGTAAAGAACCATTTAGTTGTTGTACTACACTGTCAATTCACCGTGATCCCGAATTACATCCTAGTTTGAGTATTGTCGATTGCACGAAAGCTAGTTTTGTAGGATCACACCACTATGTCCAGTTGGTAGTCGTTAAAGGTTACCCAACCAATCTCTTCTTCGAAGGGAGGGCCGTTCATTGCAAAATGATCGTGCGGGGGACCGCATTATAAGTCCGTGGTTGGCGGAAAAGCGCCCGAGTGATGTTTCTCCTCCTCAGCAAGCGGCCGATGTACCAAGATTTGAAAGGACGGATTCCTGGACCTTCTTACTACTATTTGTTCTAAAGCTCATTGGAGCTATGTTAGTTAAGGTACGTATTCTTGTTTCATGTACTTGTGGAGTTATTATATTGAAATGGAATCTTTGTTGTATATTAATATGGCAATTTGTTCATGTTTTGTCAATAAAGAAAAAGAAAAATTCTATTGCAATGACATGATTAACACGTTTACATACTTATAGGATGTAAATTGTGAAAAAATTTAATTTTACCGAAGGGTCGGGCTGTTACACATGTCATATGTATAGATGGGTTATAGTGGAGCCTATGTAAGGCATGCATATCCCTTTGTCATAGTTAAATAGAGGCTACTAGTTTTTACCTTCTAGTAGGGGTTATGGGTTGTACAAACCTAATTGAGCTCTGAATAGGAGTTAAATATTCATTTGGACATCATCATTAGTGTGAATTCATGTTTGGCTTAAGCATTTGGGAGGTTGCCCCTTGAATTGGCATTGCTTCCTTATTCTATCATAAGGTACTTTTGGGCTACAACTATATGCAACTCTGCTTCATTTTCATGCATCAGTGGTGAATGTTATTGCTTGTGTTCGTGAATACATTTTTATTTCTTGCATTAGCATCCTAACAAGTGATATGAAATCGACAATTCAGGAAACAGGTTTACAGTGGAAAGGTGATGATCAAATAAAAGACTTCAACTAGTCAATTTACATAAATTTTTTGACCATCCTGTTGTTACACACTCCTATTACCAATGACCCTACATTGTTTTGACCTATATTTCTTGTGCCCTTTTTTCTTGGTTTGACTTTTCATACTCTAATTTTTGGTGCCTAACTTTTTGACCCATATTCTTGGTATGCCTCCACAGAAACATACTAAAGGGCTGACTAAAATGCCTCTCAAAACCTCAGTTGAAACCTAGGGTAGTCCATCTAAAATATAGAATAGCCTAGCTCCAATCAAGGAACCTTCAATTGAGATCTGGGAAACTGCTCCTAGGATCCAAAAAACTCCACTCAAGAGACATGCCACTCTATTTCTAGAAAGCGATATAGGTGGATTTAACCATCAAGCAAGCTTGAGCAACAAGTTCAAGGAGGTGAAACAAGTGCTTGAGGATAGAGTGTACTCTATGATGGGTTCCAATATTGATATGCTAGTTTCAAAATTGTTGGCACTAGAAAACATAATGGAAAATAAAGAAAATTTGATAGAGCTCCAGATCATGTTTCATAGTGCAGCAATATCGCTTGAAAATTTGACCAATTCTCTTTGCACTCATTAAGAAACTTCACCTTCAAGACGATTCCAAGGAACACAGTGCCTTTTTCTCTCTTCCTAGGATAAGAATATCAAAGAACAAAAGGAACATTTTCATCTTTCCAAGATGATGCTTGAAGGATATCAATCTAGTATCGAAACCTCAATTTCAATTAAAGTTGAAGTTAAATATTCATAAGTTTGATTGCATGGACCCTCTATTTGGGAATTTTCTTATAGTGTCAATTGTTGCACTTTACCAGACTCCATTATTCTGAAGGATGCCACTACATTTCTTGCATTGGGAAAATGCTTAGTAAATATGGTACTAACAGGGACCAAAGCATGAGTGAGACAAATGATTTAACTAGAACACACCCATGGAGGAGTTAGCCATGCATTATGAGGGAAAGGAGGGTAAGTCATTATTTAGTCAACTAGCACATATCAAGCAAACTAGGACAATACATGAATATAGAAAAGTTTGAAAAGCTTAGTTTTTGGTTATATGCCATGAAGAAAGACTATCTATCAGACTTATTCATTATGTGTTTAAAGATAAGAATCAAGCATAATCATCTCCATAATCCTATAGATTTGGAGAAAGCTATTTACATTTCCCTAGAACTAGAGTTATAAAATATGGAATTGCAGAGGTCCTCCACTTATGCTTATAGAGAGAGAGAGATAGAGAAGCATCTCCTATTTAGCCCATTATCAATACAAGCAAAGTCAACCCTCTTGATTAACACCACAAAAAATGGAGGAGAAAAAGGCAAAAGGCCTTTACTCCAAATGCAAGATCAACTAGCTAAATGGCCATACGTGTGAAGAGAAAAAGCTTTTCTACATTAAATATGCTCAATAAGAAGATAATGAGACATTCGATGACAAAGTCTTGCTTCCAACAAATGATGTTACTCCAAAAGAGGTAATTTGACCATCACTTGCCATCCCTTGATAGGGATTACCACTTGTAAAAATCTAAAGATGACTTTAATATAATAAAGTAGACAATAGTTGTGTTAGTTGACATTGGGAGAGCTCATAAGTTTATCATCTATGAATTGAAAAAATGTCTCAACTACTTCATCTCGACAACATGAAATTTTTTGGTGATGATTGCCAATGGGGAACTATCAAATGTACTAGCCAATGCCTTAAATTTAAGCTCTTGATGGAAATAAAGTTCTTTTACCAGCAATATGTCCTCTATTCTTCTAGGTGGAGCTGATGTGGTCATATGGATTCAATGGTCGAAAAACTTAGGCATTATGGAAAGCAACTTTGAAGAAATCTTCATGCAACTTTATTTGGAAGGATAAAAATAATAAGACTTTAAGGATCACCAATTTCAAGTTATTCACTTGGATGGAATGGAGTTGTTATAAAAGGAGCTTCAAGAGTTATTGCACTATTATTCTCCATGGACACAACATCTCATTCTCTAGATCTACACACAAGTATTGAAAAATAGAATGGGGCATTTCAAAATATACTTAAGGGTCTTCCTTTGGTTAGGGAGAATGATCATGCTATTTCAATTAATTTTAGGAAAGCAACCATCAGATTTTTGACCTTACTGCTGCCCCTATGTGAAAAAGAGTTGAGAGTGAGTGCATGGTTTAAACAATACTTGATTTTGGGATCAGTCAAGCATGCCTATGGTTGTGACATGCAAAAGCAAGCTTACACTCTGGATGAATTGCATGGAGCTATCCTAATTACCAATTTGGCTCTACATTCTTGCTACCATCAAATCTTAATCAAAGAAGATGACTAAACATAGTCTATTACTATAGAACTGTAGGTACACCTAGCTAGTAGTTGATGACACGCTCCACATATTGAGGTGGGAAAGAGGAACTACGCTTTAGTGTAGGGATAAATTTCCATAGTTGACTACTATTACATGTGGCCATATTATATGAACATGATGTCTAAGAATATAGAGGTGTAGTGTCGAAAATTGTCACCCTTGACAATTTCACACCATGTTTTGTCCCCCCTAAATTATTGAGCCTAATTGACCCCCTAATTCCCCAAATTATGCATTCTATAGTCTATTTTTACCGTTTTCTGAGAAATTGCAAGCATTGAACAAATGCATTTATCTAATGTTTTGCCCCCAACACCTAAAATCTTAAAAAATAGGGCCAGGACTAGGACGCCCTTGGGCATTTGAGTCCCCCTATTTTGTCAGGATCCAAATTTGAATATGTTGATGTCAACATTTTAACATTTGAAATTCAAATTGCAAATGACGGCTATCGGGATTTAATTTGCTGGAAATTGAATAAATGCCTATAAATACCTAGTTATTGCACCATTTCAAATAGAAGGAGAATTTATGAGCAATTATTATTTTCAAGAGCACTATCAAGCAAGTCAAGAGCAGCATTTCAAAGCTTTATTGCAGCAATTCAAGGTCCTAACATCATGTCAAATCCTATATGAGTTTATGCATGTTTATGTTATCATTGTTTGTGAAGGCTAACCCTTGTTGTAGGTCTCCAAGCAATTCAAGCAATCAAGCAAGAAAGATCCAAGACCTTGAAGTGATGTGCATGACTTCAATCCTTCAAGGAAGCCATTGAAGGGTGGTGAGTTGCAACACTTTGTTGATTCATCATTCCTTGCTATCATTTGTCTTTCCTATCATTGACATTGCCATTGTGGAAGTGGAAACACTAGCACAGGGTTTGACTAAGGCAAGCCCCTAAATGGCACAACATTTCCTCTCTTTTTGAATGTGCATATTTAAGGTTTGAAGAGGATTGAAGGAAGCTTGAAGATCATTTATCCATTGTTGCATTCAAAGCCATATACCTTGTCAACTCACAGAAACTCACCTACAAAACTATCCGATAGTGATCCAACAAGTCTGCAAGTGGAAACTAGGATCTCAGATTTGACATCAGAGGACTGCAAAAACAAATTCAAGACACCCCTACAAGAACTCAAATGCCATTGGGCGACTCTGACCTCATATTTTGACCAACACCAAACTTGCAGGACAGGTACACATCACTCTACCCTTCCCAGATCTACCTACAAATCTCTATTTTAGTCTGTCAATTGTCGGAATTTTGCAATTTTCTTATTAGGGCTCATAGTCTAATTAGGTTAATTGGGGAAAATAAATTCCAATCCATTCCAAGACTCAAAAAGATGCAGATCCAGGTTTGATTGGCTCACCTTCATGGTTGAAAGTCAATCTAATTCTAAACACCTTGTTGATCTCCATCTTAATGAAACCCTAGAAAAAAGGCAAAAATTGATCCTAAGTTTTACACATTAAACCTAGGGTTCTCTTTTTCTTCATTTCAAGAGGATGTTTGTGTGTCGTGACAAATGATGATAGGGGCTTGTGCCAATACAAAGATGACTAGACTTTTTGCATAGTGGATTCAACAACATTTATGTTGACCTATCCCATTGCCTCCTTACAGTGCTAGGCATGTGAGGGATGCATGTGGAAGAAGTGCATGAAAACAATTAAGTGGAGATCTTAGAGAGTACCCAAAGACATAGGGAACAAGCTTAGGCACTAGCACTAGCACTTGCATAAAAGCAAGTGTAGGTACAAGTTACAATATGGAGGGTGAGACTAGGGTAGGAAGTAGTGAGGTTATTTGGGATGAGAACCCAGCAAGGGTCCCATGGATGTTGATGTGGCTAGTGATCCAGTTGAAGGTGAGGATGCAAAGGTAAGGATTCCACAAATGTGAAGCAAAGAGTGGAGTATTTGAGATTTTTGTGAAGATGAAGGTTGCAGCTCCTACCAATCCTATTCAATTGGCCGAACATAACAAATAATTCAGCCATGGTGAAGCAAATCATACTATATTCACTGGAACACTTGTTCCCTCATATCACAAAGAAGAAGACAGCAAAGGATCAATCCTATTCAATTGGCTAAACATAACAAATAATTCAGCCAAGGTGAAGCAAATCATACTATATTCATTGGAACACTTGATCCCTCACATCATAGAGAAGAAGACAGCAAAGGAAATGTATGATGCCTTGATCACTCTACACTAGAGTGTGAACATTTCCCACAAGATTCTACTAAAGAACAAGCTCAATGCCACACAAATGAGCAATAAAAAAAACCATGGCTAGTTACCTTATGAAGATCACTAAGCTTCAAGGTCAGCTTGCTGCTATTGGAATGAAGTGGCGGATGGGCTCTCTCCATCTTAGGATCAATTTGTTTAGGTTTTCTACACTCATGGGTAGCTTCCCACTTTTGAGAAGCTTCGGGATGATTTCATCCGAGAAGACCAAACTAGAAATTGCTTGAGCTAGAGTGGAAGAGAGTCGAAACCTAGCCCTAATTGGGAAGATAAAGAAATGTGGTAAGAAAGGAGGACTCGAGAAACAGTCAAAAAGGGAACGAGGAAGAATTAAATTCTTCAAACCAAGGAAAGAAAGTCTCGAGTAACATAAAGTGTTTCAAGTGCCACAAGATGGGCCATTATGCATCTTAGTGTCCTAAGATGAAGAAAGCCAAGCAGCAGCAATGGGAGTTTGCAGAGAATGTAGAAACTTCAGCTGGAGTAGATGAGTTAGCACCCAAACTTAGACAACTTTCTCCATGGTATCATGCCTATTCACTAACACTATTTCTAGTGTAGGGTGGTATGCAAACAACATATACACGACCCTCAATAAAAAGGCATTCAACAAACTTCAAGAATAAGAAATGGCATCAAGGTGGAGTTGGGCAGTGTCATGCCTATTCGCTAACACTATTTTTGGTGTAGGATGGTATGCAGACAACATATACATTACCCTCAATATGAAGGCATTCAACAAACTTTGAGAATGAGAAATGGCATAGAAGCAAAGTTGGGCAATGATGCCACTTGTCCAATTACTGAATTGGGCTCTATCTCTTTTTACCTGTCTTCAAATGATGTTCTTGAGGTAGATGATGTCTTGTATGTTCCTATTTTGATTACCTAGTTTGATTCAGAGTCCTCTTTCAATTTATTGCATTATAGTGTATCACTCAATTTGATAGTCAACAAGTGATTATTAGAAAATGAAACCCTAAGCCTGATCGAGTTTTGACTAGAGGAGTTTGAGATGGAAGCCTTTTACAATCTACTTGTTGATCCAGTCAACTAGGTATGGCAGGATGCCATGATGGACGAGTACCGTTCCAGCTTTGTGGAGACAGTTTCTAAACTTGGTTGTTTCATTTGATGCATGCAATTGAAGGGAGTATTAAAGAGTTCAAGGACAAATTTATTTCCGAAGAATTCTCTCAAAAATGGGGAGTTGACCTTGATGAGATTCTTACTCCATTTGCCAAAAGGCTCTCTGAAAAAGAGGGAGTTGGCTTTGTTGATGTTTTCACTTCAATTGCTATAAGTTTGAGATGCTAAGAAACTTCGAATGGTGGAAAACACTTTACTCACAAAGAGGGAGTATTAAGATTTTTCACCTTGAGTAACTCAAATAGTATTTGCAGAGTGATATCACGGCAGTGACAGCAGCTGATCCAGACCTGTGTGCAATTGAGAGATCAACATGGAGAGGATGTCGTCATATAGGATAATAAGGCCCAACTATGTAGGGAGTCTTCCTTGAGATTAGGGTCTAGTTAACTAAGTGATTTGTGGATGTAACTTAGTCCCAACTACTTTGATTAGGAGGTATTAGTTGTTAGACTAGGTTAATTAGTTAATCAAACTGGTTGATTGTCACTCTAGTTAATCATGCAAACTGAGTGTCACTCTAGTGAAGTCTAAGCTTAACTTGGAGCTTTACTTGGCATGTCTTAGTTAGATTCATAGTGCACTTATCAATTTAAAGAGAATATATTCAAATTTTAATCATGTTAAATATAGAGTCTCTTTTATAAAGTTTCATTCTAGTGCAGTCTATTTCTTTACAGATTTGACAGTTGCAGGTTTGAGAGTTCAATACCGTGTTTTTCTTGCTGTTCACATTTTCAGCAGTATGAGTTTGTAGATTAGCAAAGTTAGAAATTACTGTTCTGTTTGAAGGTTTCATATTTTAAGCTACGTAGTTTTAGAATTTAAATTTCTGAGTGCAGAATTTGCTTACAATGGTCTGAAAATTAACACTTCGATGGACCTACAACTCTTAATGAGGCCTATTGTGGAGATTGAGTCTCTAACTAGATTGGTATATGTGCCAATAAGAAATGTATGATGATGCCTTTTGAGTAACTGATTTGGCTTTAGACATTTTTGTTTCTATATTTGCTGCTTCTTTCGTTTTTGTTGCTTTTTGCCATTGCCCTCCTCCAAACAGATTTTTAAGGCCATCAGCGGGTTTGTAAGATGACAATGCTAAGAGATCAGACACCCATAGTTCGTAAACTTAGCGAGTCGCTGAGTACTCACAAGTTTTTTTTCTCCACGAGTACTCACAAGGTTTACTCGCCAAGCGTTTTTGTCGAGATTTTGGAAAAAAAATTGCCAAGCTTTTTACAAGTACTCACCAAGTATCACCCTCTACGAGTTTTTCTATTTCACTCAGCATGCTAGCAATACGTCAAAATTGTGACAAAAAACATGGATTAAACATTCCAAAAACTCTATTCATTTGGATTTATAAGCAATGTTTTTTGCCTTCTAAAAAATTATGAAAATGGTGTGTGTCATGAAGGTTTGTGTGGCTTTTCCCCTGGACCCCATGAGGGGCACTACCCCCAAACCCCCACCAAACTCATTTGATACATTTTGTAGTTGTATTTGCATAAAATTTAAGTTTTTTTGAGTTGTTGAGTACTCTCCAAGTCAAAGTCTGCAAACTATGCTTACACCTATCCAAGTGAGGGGAATGTAAAACCGAGAAGCTTAGATACCCCTAGACCATTCCCACCCTATATTATCATAAAAAAGTGTACTTTATCAAAGAGCACAATCTTGACTTCGACCTAAGAGTGCCTCAAAGTGAAAAGGGGAGGACATAAATGATGCAAGATTATGGAGAGATCCTTACAAAAGAAACAAATGATGCAATGATATAAATACTAATAAATGACCATGAGAGAGGAAAAGAAAGTTCCTTTTTAAGTGACTTGGAGAGTGATGCAACTAATAGGTGGAAAAGTGGCTAAGTATGGGTGGATGGAAGGGGGTAGTGACATGGCAAGCCCAAGCGTCAGGAAAGGTATCTCTAGAATGGCAAGATACGGCAAATGTATTGGCATGAAGATTATTAGAAGTGATTTGGCAATCCACGACTCAGTAGGAACAAGCAAGATGGCAAAAAGAGAGGGAAAATAAATAAGCAAATGAGATTGGACATGCCCCAATTAGATAAAGACAAATAAAGAATGAACAAATGCAAGGGAAATAAAGGAAACTAAGGAAATGGGAAAAACCTGAAAGGGAGAAAGGCAGATAGGGAATGGAAACATTATAAATGTGAAAGAAGGTTTAGAGGATTAAGAAAAATGCAAAAAGCATATCATTGCTCACATGCCTTGAAATCTCATCATATACCTTGTTGACGATGTCATGGATCTTCTGTTGCAGCTGATGTCACATGGCTACTAATATATCCTCAAAGAGTCAAATATATCTAATATCCTCACTAGTACTTCATCTCAAATGGCTATGATTGAGGATGTAGGTGTAGCATTGTGTGATTCTCTAAAATCCATTGTGCCATGAGAATGCATGCCTCATAGGCAAATGCAATTCATAGTGATCCTTCATTGTATGTGGTTGCTCATGGAGAGGCTCTTTCTCTAAGTATGGATGCTGCCAGTGCCACTAATATGTGCAATGGTCTTCAATAGACTAAGTGAAATAATTGTACCATCAGCAAAGAGGCTTTTGTCTCTAGGGAGAAAGCTTTCATGTAAATGCAGAATACATAGAGGAGTGTTGTGAGCATGCTAGAGAATAAGCCTATAGCTGACGAAGGTTCTGATGACATTGTTGGTAAGTGTGAAACTTGACAATGGAGAGTGCATAGTGGAAGCATGTTATTCACAAAAGTGATTTCATGTAGGAAAAATTGGACAAACTTTCCCTCCCTCTACTTACGAACTGCAGTCCAGATAAGTCGTAAGCTCCTTGCATCTTTGGTATCCCCTGCATGTCTCAAGAGAGTATCTATGGGTACCATGCCAATTACAAGAGGTTGTAGTCATATGATGTTCTAACTGAATTGGAGACAAATAAAAGAGAGGGTTTTGTAGGCAATTTATTGTTATGTAGCGCAGATGTAGAAGTACTAGAGGTTTCATTGTCTGAGATAGAAATGGTAAGCAAGTTGTTGTTAGTGTCGCCATAGCAAGTGGAAAGATTCACTAAATTGATATTGTGTTTTAATGTCTGTTGTTGGAATTCATTCAGAAGATTCTTTTTATTGTAGGGTTTCCATGTGTTCTTCTTGGGCAAAGCCAAACAAATAAGGATCCTCTAAAGTGTAGCCATCATCATAGTCAACAATAGAAGTGTCAATGTCACACAATTCTACTAGGATGTAATTAGGTTGTGTGAATGTTTTCTCTTTAGTGGTCTTCTTTTGTATGCAAGCTTATATAGCAATTTCTTCTAGTTGTAATCAGCTTAATTAGTTAATTAGCAAATAGAATAAATAAAATAAAAGAATAATATTTTTTCGGTAATTAGTCCTCATCATTAGTTAGCACTCGGGTAGTTGCCGACGGTTGGTATCCTCAACCGACGTCAGCTAACTATTTATAGTTGCGAGTGTGTTGTAATCGGGACTAGCACAGATATAATGAATTGTAATACTGCAGCCATATGAATGATAATCTGAATCTTATTTCTGTGCAATTGTTCTGTGAATGATTTCTATGCTTCAATGTTATTCTGCAAAATAGTTTAATCTGTAGTACAAGTAGCACTCGACGAGTAAACATTTGGCACTCCATCCAAATGAGTCCATTCAAAGCACTATATGGATATGAACCCACCACCTTTGGAGGAGGAGAAAATGAAGGTGATCGCTTGGGATGCAGCCATATTAGAAAAAGACAGAACAATAAAAGCACTCGAGGAAGAGATGGCCAGGCAATTGGCAATGAAGGATAAGGAACTGGAAAAGGCCAACAAAAACCTGAAGGAGGTCGTGCACCTGGTGAAGACTACACGAGAGAAAGAGCTGAAGGCCACTCATCACCTGCAGTAGTGTACTAAGGAGGTGTACCAATTGAGACAACTGACCGCTCGGGCAACCACTTCATCGATTCCCCAGCCGCCAGGGATGTCCTCTCAACCCTCCTCTCACTTAATTTATGTGTAAAGGTCTCCCAGTTTTTGTATTACTCGTCTGGGAAGACGACTTTTTTTTTGAGGGGGGGATGATGTAATCAACTTAATTAGTTAATTAGCAAATAGAATAAATAAAATAAAAGAATAATGTTTTGTCGATAATTAGTCCTCGTCATTAGTTAGCACTTGGGTAGTTGCTGACGGTTGGTATCCTCAACTGACGTCGGCTAACTATTTATAGTGCCGAGTGTGTTGTAATTGGGACTAGCACAGCTATGATGAATTGTAATACTACAGCTATATGAATGATAATCTAAATCTTATTTCTGTGCAATTGTTCTGTGAATGATTTCTATGCTTCAATGTTATTCTGCAAATTAGTTTACTTTGTAATACAAGTAGCACTTGACGAGTAAACACTAGTGATGTGTTCTTTTGTAGTTGTGATCTAAGGCTAGGGTAGCAATTGATCTATTATATATTGAGAAAAATTAGAGGTTCAAGCTTTGATATTAAGCTCACCAAGTTCATCGTTGTTGGAATCTAATAGATTAGGTTGTGTACATCCTATAAGTTTTGTATGACCACTATAGCCTCTAAAATATTATACTAGTAGTTTTCTCTTTGGTAGTCATGGAAGGGGGTAGAAGGCAATGGATTTAATGTAAGCATGTTTTAGACTCATTGTTTAAACTACCCAAAGTTTTAAGGATCAATGTCACCTTATACCTTGTAAACAAATCCAAGGTGTGCAAATTTTGCACATTAACAAGCAGACGAAGCAATAGCTTTCATGTAGTGCATCTATGGGTAACACAGGGATACTATAAGAGCATTGAGAATTGAATATCATGACTATTGCTCTCACAATTTTGGGCTGTGTTGTGATGGGAAGCCAAATGTATTCAAGTGGAGGTTGTTGTCTTTTGCCATAACCTTGGCAAGCATAACAGATTAATTTTCAGTTATCAGCAAAATGCCTTAATGTTTTAATGAATTCAAGAGAGGCTACAGAAGTACCGAAACCTATGTCTAAGAGAAGTTCTTTTGACATGGGCATCTCCATTTTTCACAATAAGAAAGAGAGGTGGATCATTGACTCAAAATAATATTTCATCCAAAATCATGGAATGGGCAGGGAATTTAAGAGAAAGGAATTAATAGGTAGCTTGGTCAATTTGGATGGGAAGCTCTTGGCATTGTTAAAAGCTCCTTTTGTAAAATCTCTATACTATGGGCTCTGTTGCCAATGATGGAGGATCAAGAATGTTCATCACAAAGACAACCTTGATGAACTTAATGTAATGTTTGGGTGGTGTTCTCATCAACTCAAGGAAAGGCATCTTACCAAGTAAATTGATCAATTTAGCTATGGGATCCCACTTATTACAGATACGTTGGTCTATCATGGGCTTTCTAGAGAAGATAAAATTTATGGTGAGCAGAGGGGTCTCTAAGGGTGAGTCTAAGTTAAGATTATTACTTGTTTTAATTTGGATCTTCATCACCAAACATCACTAACCATGGTCGATCAAGTTCAAACATCACTAACTATGGTCGGTCAAGTTCAAACATCACTAACCATGGTCAGTCAAGTTTAAACATCACCAACCATGCTCAATCAAGTTTAAACATCACCAACCATGGTTAGTCAAATTCAAACATCACCAACCATGGTCAGTCAAGTTCAAACATTAGCAACCATAATTGATGAGGTTTGAACATCCCCAATCATGTTTAATGAAGTTGATTCCAAACAAGTTTTCAAAAATCTTGGCTTGCAAGGAGGTTACAATGAGTTCACACAATAATTATGCTTTCACAATCATATATTTTGTCGGATATCATTATAATAGCCAACACCAATACATGTAATTACTCGTCCCGTGCCTATTAATTGAAATAATTTCTCATTGGTGGAGATTTGAGGTTGCTTCTTTGGTGTTAGAGAAAAAAATTGGTATTTTTGTTGGTCTTTTGGAGTGGGATCATGAGTTTTTTACTATGGTTTGGAAATGTGTTTTCGAATATTTCTTGATGGGCATTGGCTTGATGGTAGCTTTATCTTCGCATTGTATCTCAAGGGCTTGTTTGGCCTTGAGAAACTATTGGTATCTTTTGTGGTTCATGGTATCATGGTCATGTCATTGCCTAACGTGAAGGAGAAAGCTATTTTTTTAGGTCGCAACAGTTTTCATAGGAATGTCCATAGTTAGAATACCACCAACAAAACTTCTTGGGAATTATACAATTGATTACTTATTTGAATTCGGTGCCACCTAAAGATGATTGGAACGGATTGTTTTTATTTGGAAAAGAAGGAAAGAGTCATCCTGGAATGAGTTTTGAGAAATATTGGTCAGCTCTTGGGTTGATGGCATTTATAGTGTTGTGTGAATCAAATGTGGAGACATGAGTATCAAAGAATCCATCATTAGTAACATGTTTGCTTTTGTTTCTGATGAGTAGGAAAATCATTTTGGGCTATTGAGGTTGCTTGAATCTACATATAAGATGGTTTTGTCATTTAGCTTGCTCAACAGCTTCATTTAATGTCTTAGGTGAGAATAAGCATACCTTGTATTAAAGTTTGGAGTCTAAAGCCATGAGGAAGATTGTGAATAAACCCTGTTCCTCCATGTTACGCTCAGCTTTGTTTGCTATTGTTTTCCAACATTTAATGAGATCATGGGAAAATTCAATGTTTGGATTGTCTTACATTGTAAAAAATTCTAGTAAGGTACTCACTTGGAATTGTTGGAGCAAAGTGATTTTTAAGTCTTTCAAGCCTAGGTGGCATGAGGTTGAAGTTGGTTCTACCATTTGAGGGCAACTTTTGCAAAAATTTGGTTGTAGGATATTGATTGGTATTGACCCAATCTTATGTATGATCTTTAGTGCCAACATAAGAAATGGTTGGGGATATTGAATTAATGTTATGGCTTCCATGCAAGGAGATAGGGATTCATTTCTGAGATTTTTAGAACCTTGCAATGGATTGGAGGCTCAAGTAGTGGTGGCACATTTGTATAAGGGAGGAGGGGAGAGCACCAATTATAGTTCCCTCACATGATTTGTTGAGGCCTAGTGGTTAGTTGTTTAACATTTGTTTCTACATTTGGATCATTTGATTGACAGTTGTGGCTCGGAGTTGAGCAAATCAGTCAATGAGTTGCATGAGTTCTTATGCAGCATCTAGTTGGGCAGGTTTAATGTTTGTGGAAGCAAAGAGTAACTACTTATCATACTTATAGTTGGATTAATATCTAAAGTTGACCTAGAGGTACTGGAAGCAATTGAATTGGAAATGATAGGAGTAGACAAAGATGCAGTCATGTAAATGTGTGTGGGAATGATATTAGTTTGAGGAAAGGTTTTGTTTAAGAAGTTTGTGGGTGGGACATTGTCTTCAATTTCTTCCAATCGCTATCTTTTTCTATATCAATAATTTTGGTGATTTTATTTGGGTCTAGTTGTCTTCTTTGTCTTGGTTGGATTCTCTAAATGACTCAGAGTCATGCTTACTAGCATTGGTGGGTGCCTTGGATTTCTTTTTGTATGCAGTTTTGTCCATGTTGCATTCAAGCCATGATTTGTCTTGAGGTAGGGTAAAGTCATGCCAACTGATGTTACTTTTGCAACATTGGCATTGATGAACTACATTTTAGGTATTAGGATGGGGTCCTTCAGAATCTTAGAAGGAGTAAGTTTTGCAAGGAAATCTTTGAAAGAAAATATGTTCAAAGGATAGGAGAAAAAATTTTACCTAAAGAAAAAGTTTAAAGGAAAAAACAAAGGTGAAAATGACCCTTTATCAGGTTGATCAATTATGTATATGCTAAAATATGACCACCACTAGGGCAACCTCTAAACGTAGAAAGGTAGAAGGCCTCTCTAGTGGACACACTTTTAGGACACTATGCAGGACAATAATGTGGGCACGTTAATCCAAGGGCTATAAGTATGACAATACAGATAGCATAAAGTAATGAGAATATGCAAGACAATAAGTAAAATAATGTAACAAACATTCAATATAACTAGACCTGCATAAATAAAGGAGGTAGAACCAAGAGATACTTACCCAGAGTTGACTTGTTAACACATTAACCTCCCCTTGGCTTAAGCATTTGTGGAGAAATGGTTGAAGGTGAAATCAATAAGGATAGAAGAAATCCTATTAGACCAAATCAAGGGATACCTAAAACATCATGTACATTGGTAGTGGATCTCCTATCCTTGAATCTCCAAGGCCTCAACTTGTCTTCTTTTGGTGAAACTTTGATACCACAGAACCTTTAGAATCCCCTCAGAACTTTTTACCTATTGTAAGCACAAAATAGAACAAACCGTGTCTTGTTCTTTTAGAATGACAATAGGAAAGCTTATAAATACAGTGGTGATCCCCAAAACCATCATTTACATTTCCTCAACATCCCCATCCATGGTGACTAAAGTCACTTGGTGCTACTGCTAACAGTAAGATGAAAAAAAAAGCATCACTGACCATTGATGGTGAAGTCAACTAAGTGAACCAGTAAGCAAATAGGATTTCTAAGGAATGAAAAGAGTCCAATAGGGGTGATTGATATTCACGAGGACAATGCAGGGAAAGGAGATGAAACGAATGAGGTTAGAATGGAGACATCATGGGGGCATCATGAAAAAGGCAAAGATGGAAAGCAAGGGCCTGTGATACGTTTCTTGACAAGACATCTCATGACAGGCCACCCCAGTCCAACTATGAGAGGCTAATGCACCAAGAAGTCCTTGACAAAACAAAGCATTAATAGTATCTACTAAACCAGATTTTCATCATTGTCTCATGAAAATCTAGACTGTTGACTGACAAAGAATTCTAAATTTGAGGAGAAATCAGTGACAGTTAGCTGCAATATTGTTGCATGCTCTCTTTAAATATATTGTATGCATACATGTCAAGCAGAACTGAGAGCCTTCCATGAGGAAAGAGAGTGATAAGTGCCTTGATTGATACTGCAGAATTCCAAATCTATTTATGGCAAAATTATATCAAGTTGTGTAACATACGACCTAAAAGAAAACAATTTCTACCAAACATAATTTAAAGTAGAGTGCAAATTTCATACCATTAAAATCATTGCAGCTGACAGAGAAAACCACCTATCATACCAAAGAAAATTCCCTTTACTTCTTGTATGATTTGGAAAGTTCCCATGTTTCTCTTGCTGTGTTGTCATTCTGTGGTGTGACTGAGATGATCCACGAGGAAGAAAAGGTAAAAGTTGTGTTTGATTTAAATGAAATCCCAATCAGCAAGAACTTGCTGCACTCAAAGGAAAAAAAAGAAGTTAGTAAGTTGGCCTTTTGCACTTCATAGCACTGATTCAAATAAGTTAAAGAAAATGGTTCAGAGGATTGAGTCAATAAATGCGTAAAAAGAAGTACAAAGTGTGCTTATTTTGGGATTACATGGTTGATGACTTTGAGGATTACTCTCATTAGATTTCTTTCCTAGATTAGGTTAACAGAGGCAAGACGCTTCATTATAACTGATACATTGTTTATAACTGTGTAAAATATAACTTAATTTATTTTTTTTTGCATAGAATTAAAACTAGAAAATGTTCCCCTCAGAAAAAGATGTGCCGAATAGCAGGGGTTAGTATGCAGACTAGCAAAGTGCATTAATTCTTTTACTTTAAGTTGGTCAGGCTCAGAGGAAAAACACTAACCCATGTTTATTAGGGCGACCAAGTTCAAAGTTACATCTGCACCTCTGTATAAAAGAAAGTCTCCAGCAAGGACATACTGTATAAAACTTAAGAGAAAGCTACTTCTGCAACCCTTGCAATTTTCTGTTTAATGGGCCTATCAGATTCATATCTATATAAGTTAATCATAGTTGAGGTAAAAGCACCCACAATTGAGAATGTGTAAACATAATTTGAAATTTCTACAATGCAAGAATGAAGTTCAGACTTGCAACAATGTTGTGCATAATGTTCAATGTATGATACAGGCTCTAGAACTCAAGGAGAATCCTAAGCTACATACCAGAAAAAATCCAATATATAAGCAAATCTTTTTAGCTGATAAGCAAAACGCAATAACACCGACAGCTGTTTACATGGAGACCCAGGTCCCACGTAACCAAGATCAACGGCTGTTTACAGCCAGCAGATAGACAAATCTACATTGGAGGGAGCTGTGAGGCTTACAATTACTACCCTCTGTTTTTCAAATTGAAAGTTTGGCTGAACCTGATTGACCATTTTCAGATCTGAATTTATTTGGACCTGAAGTAGTTGAGTATAATTCTTAAATCTGTGTAGAAGATAGAAATACCAAAGGAGCATAACTAAATGTTGGCTATGGTGAATATACTTCGTGGCTCTTGAAAATTGCCCAACATTGTACGAGAAAATTGCTGTTTTCAAAAATCAGTTTTTAAATGAATTATTCAAGCGACACGTATAAATAGCCTCTAAAATTATAGCTAACCAAAAAGGTATGAGCCTCTTCAGATGCAACGTAAAGCATTGAAAAGTTTTTTCTCAGAAATTCTGATTTGAAATAAATTTCCGTTTTCCGCTAGTTACAGAGAAGGAAGCATAAGATCATTAAACTACCAGGTAAAATATTTCCAGTGACATTAATATTAATTGGTTAATAAATTGAAATACAAAGAAGCAATCCTTTAATTGCACCTTGTCCTGGGGGCGTCCCAATTGGTTAAAAGTTCGCTGAGTAATCCCTCACAGACAACCATATCTGGATCTGATATCTATTTTTGTGTGATTTACAACCACGATGCATATTGTGTTTGACTTTGACATCAAGTAAACCAGGATGGTTGTTACCTCTGGCACGAGTGGAGATATTGTAGGGTGCGGATTCAGTCCATCGAGCGTGGAGTGCATGTACACCGTCCTGTACATCATTTTTTTCCACGGGAAATTTGAGCAACTGTATACTGTTTTGGAAGTCTCCTCAAGTTCCAAAACATCGGGTATAGAAACTAGAGTCGGTAACGCTTATTTCCAAAGCATACGTCTCAATCAATTTGTTGGCATGTGTTTTAGCGATTTTGATGTTGTTTTCATTTAGGTAGCTGGATTGTTATCATTGGACTCTTCACAACTGAAGTCCTATTTTATTAATTTATTATTACTTTATTGTGGTACAAAATTATTTAAAGTAAATTTATTATTACTTTAGTGTGGGACAAAATTATTTAAAGTGCAAGCGCTAAAATAAATGTAGAAATAAAATAAGTAAATAGAGACATTTACTTATAAATTTGATATTCATAGTTGTGATAAAAGGTTAAAAATGATTGGTAAAATATAGTAAATTTAGTGATTTTAAGATGAGGGTTTTGGAACTCATGAAATTATTGTTTCACTATAGATTAGTTTTATGAGTGTAGGATTGATCTACACATGTAGATTTGATTTGTGTAAGTGTGGATCGATCTCTATAAACTCTTAATAGTCCACCTCCTTAACTTGAATGATCATGTATATTCTTACATAGAAACTTGGGTATGTGATCATGAGTTTGGTGATAGTTAGAAATACGATCCTCTTTGGTCAAAATCTTAAGGATATTGATTAACAACTTCTAAAAATGATAAAAAAGTAACAAGCAAGAAAATAAGAGATACCCCCAATATTGATGCAAGCAAATAATGGAGCAATAAATGCTTTAATTATAATGGAAATAAATGTACTTAAATACTCATTTTGGATTATCTATAGGTGTGTAAAAGTGAACTAAGGCTTGTTCTTAAATAAAACTTCAAAGGATATAAACTTTTTTTTTTTTTTGTTGACACTTTGACTATCATATTAGGTCATAACCATATCCTACCATAAATCAAAATCTAAACAAAAGCTCCAATTTCATATTGCTCTAAATAGGTCTAAGTAATTGTCATTTGTCCTGCCTCTAAAAGTGTTGTTGAAGCAACCAAAACCTAACCATTATTTATCCATCCAATTGCACGATAAAATAAGTAAACGCATACCTATTGGTAGACCTCTTACTGTTGCATCTCTAACCCAACTTGCATCCCCAAGTCCTTCTATCCAATATCCTACATAAAGTATGTCCTCCTTGGTAACAAACATTATGACATAAAAAAATATTTGAAGGCTTTCTATACTACAATCCAATATTCTCTAGATCCTTGATACATATACACATATGCTTCCTTACGACTCTCACATCTTGGGCACTATTTAGTCTACAATAAATTATGGTAGATGACCAATCGCAATCACATAAAGGATGTAGCTCAAATTATTTATCTCATCTAGGATTCTAGTGTTGAAGAACATTCACTAATCTACAGTATTGCAAATTGACCAACTATAAATCATCTTAGGATACTTCCACTACTTAAACCAGAGTTTTCTACTCACTCTCTCTCTTAATACCCATGCTAAAACAAATTTAGCTTTCCCAAGTTCTTCATATCAAATAGAAATTTAAATTCCTCATGACACCAATCTTAACCACAAAAAATTGTTTGTCCCAAACAAATAGATTTATAGGCACAATCATGTCATGTCAAAATTTCAATTATGCATTCAAGAGTTTCTCATGACATCATAACCACCTTTTTAACTCAAAAAATTATTAATCACTACTTACTATAATTCTACACAAAACCCCTTTTAAATCACAATTCAAAACCTCTCATAATTCCATTATACAAATCCTAAAACTCAAGAAACATTTACATATTTTTTTATTAAACTCATCATTTCTAATCACAACACTATATAAAGCTCATTTTCAAAAAAATAATGAAAGAGTTCCTTCAAATGACCGGAGTGTTACTCCCAACAAATAAACCTCTATGAATAGGTTTTGGACAAATCTCTAATCCTCAAGGCTCAATATTTTCCCAACTAAAAATTTTCCTTGTATCCCGAGAGGACCTAGGCCAAAAACACATGCAAGTTGCACAAACAGTGTTCTACCATATCCACCATGTGATCATGCTTGAAGGAGGGCCCAAACTAAATATGATAAATTTGTTATATAGTAAGAAAACATGGATTCTTCCCTCTTACCCAATTCACATGGCAACAAAAGCTTAAAGTTTTGATTTTATATCATTTATGACTTTCACGTGGATAGGTTTAAAAATAAAGCTTGAAGAGACCACTTTAATGATAAGGTATCTTTAATATTAAAAAATTAAAATTAAAATTAAAAACCAACGTTTAAAAAACATTCAATATGATCGTAGGTATCTTCAGCTTATACCTAATCAAAACCCCGTGTGGAAAGGACATTCAGTTTGATTCTGCGAAAAATCGTTGAAAAGACAAAAAAACATAAACCTTGATGAGGGGCATGCTTCCTTGTTCCCACGTAGTTTTCTTCGGAAGGCAACGTACTACCTAGGGGAAAATGTATTGTCTTTTCATGGAGCCCACACTAAAATCACATCAAATTTATTCGTCTACTTTTAATCAATTTTTACATAAAAGTGTAATATGCATTTCTCGAAAAGGATATCTTTTGGTGTATTTGTATATATATTATTAAATATATATATGCTAAAAGCATTCATGATGCAATATGTAAAACATTAAATGAATTAGGGTTAGGGTTAGAGTTAGGTTCAGAGTTAAGGTTACAATTATGGTTAGATTTTGAATTATAGTTAGGGTTGAGGCTATTATTAGGCTAAAATTAGGATCAGGGTTATGGTTAGGTAAAGATTAGAGTTAGGGTTGGGGTTAGGGTAAGAGTTAAGGTTAAAATTACATTTAGGGTTGGGGATAGGGTTAGGGTAAGGGTAAGGGTAAGGATTAGGAATAAAATTAGGGTTAGGGTTAGGGTTAGGATTAGGATTAAGGTTAGACTTAGAGATAGAATTACGATTAGGGGTAAAGTTAAGATTAAGATTAGGGTTAGAGTTAGGATCAAAATAAGGGTTATGGTTAGAGATAGAATTAGGGTTAGTGTTAAGATTAGATATGTAATTAGGGTCACAATTAGGGTTAGAGTTAGGATTAGGGAAAGGATTAAACAATTAAAGATAGAATTAGGATTAAAGGGTAAGTGTTAGGGTTAGAATTATAGTTGGGGATAGGGTTAGGGTTAGAGATAGATTTAGGGTTAGGGTTGGGGTTACATTTAGAACTAGAGTTAGGGTTGGAGATAAGGTTAGGGTTAGGGGTATAATTAAGATTAGGGGTAGGGTTAGGGTTAGGGTTAGAATTAAAGATAGAATTAGGTTTAAGGGTAGGGTTAAGATTAAGGTTAGGTTTAGGATTAGGGTAAGGGTTACAATTAGAGATAGAATTCAGGTTAGGATGAGGATTAGGTTAGGATTGGAGATATAATCAGGGTTATGATTAGGGTTAGGGTTAGAATTAGTGAAAGTTTTACTATTAGAGATAAAATTAGGGTTTAGGTTAGGTTAGAGATATAATTAGGGTTAGGTTTATGGTTAGGGTTAAGATTAGGGTTTTATTTAGTGTTAAGATTAGAGTTAGGGTCATGATTAGAGATAGAATTAGGGTTAGGGTTAGGTTTTAAGTCAAGGTTACAATTAGAGTTAATGTTAGGGTTATAATTAGAGATAAAATAAGGGCTAAGTGTAGGGTTAGGATTATAATTAAGGTTAAGGTTAGGGTTAATATTAGGGTCAAGATTAGGGTTAGGGTTAGGTTTGGAGTTACAATCAATGTTATAGATAAATATAAGTTTAAGTTAGGGTTAAGGTTACAATTAGGGTTTGGGTTAGAGATACAAGTAGAATTAGTGTTGTTCTTAGAATTCGGGTTAAGGTTATGGTTAGATATAGAATTATAATCATAATTGTAAACTTAGAGCTAATCTTAATACAAATTCTAATTCTAACCCAAACTATAACCTTCATCCTAAAAATAACCCCAATTGTGACTGTAGCCCCAAGCTTTATATTATAACCCTAATTATAATAAGACATTAATAAACCTAACCATCTAAGTTATAACCCCAAGATCTATCCTAGAACCCTAAAGCTAACTATAATTTAACCCTAATTGAGTCATAACCCTAACCATAACAATAACAATAATTGAACCCTATATATAACCCTAATTGAATCCTAATCTTATATGTACAAGCATAAGCATAATTGAACCCTATATATAACCATTATTGAATCTTAATTCTAATCCTATTTGATCCTTAATCCTTACCCTAACCCCAAGCTTTATTGTAGAACCCTTACCCTAACTATAATTGAATAGTAACCCTAATTGAACTCTTACCCTAACCCTAATTGAACCCTAACCCTGACCTTTCCCAATACTAAACCCTAACCCTAACCCTAAGTGAACATTTTTATGATCCTAATTAAATTGTATCCATAATTGTAACTAAAGTCTATTTTTTATTCAAGGGGTAAACGCTTTTGAACAGGAGCTATGAACCAAAATACAACCACTCAACAATACCACCCCAATGGGGTTTGAACCTTGGTGGAAAGAACAACAATGCCACCTTTGAACCCTAAGATTTATCATATAACCTTAACCCCAACCTTAGTTGAACCCTTATCCTAACCCCAATCCTAAACTTAAACCAAAGCTTTAACCTAGAACTATAACCCTAACCCTAGTTGAATTGTACCCCCAGGATTGAACTATACCTCTAATTGAATCATAACTCTACCTAACCTTAATTCTAACCCTAATCCTAAGTCCAAGCTTTATCTTATAAACACTAACACTAACCCTAACTTAACCATAGATAAGTCTTTAATTAAATTTCATGGGTGACAACATTAACAACCCTAACCCTAAGAGTCTCGACAAAGAGATGCACCACAATGTTTTCGTGTGCTATGTGCAAGACGGTGCAAGCCATTGTGAATGCAAAAAAAAGTTCCTCCAAGTGTTTAGTTCCATTGTTGTGAAATCAGGGAAAGCGCTTCCTTGACCCTTTAGGTAACTCATGATTTACTTAAAAATCCAAAGGTCCAATGTTATTATCCCAAGGTAATGGGGGTGGACCTTGTTGATTCCTATCAGCATTGCCAACATTATCATTGTTATCATCCATTGCTACTATATGGATCATGCAATAGGATGTTAAAGTGTCATTCTCATGAAATAAAAGTGTTTATCTTTTCTTTCCTCGTGCCCCACAATGGGTGCCAGAAAACTGTTGGCATTACAATTCACACCTTTAGAGTACAGATTGGAAACAAACAACTATGCATAGTGCATAATGACTGCTCTTCAAATTAGGAAGGGAAGCTCCCTCTTTTGCTAATGTGCGTGAAAAAGTAAATGATCTAAATCTTATCTTTTTGACTTAGTTGGAAGAGGCACAAGGTTAAGAAAACCTAATACGTTGTAGCTAAGGATTTTCTATGGTTTTGCATATATTTAACTACAACTAACTTAATGCTTAATCTATCCTATTTCCTCAAGAGAAACATAGCATGAGGACTTAGGAGCAGGGAATGGTATACGATAATCTTTAAGTTAGGATTACAAAGGAGGAGATGGCTCCTATCCAAGGTGTAGGCTGAAGGAAAGGTTATTGGCAACAATATCAAACGACAATCTCCACTTCTAAATTCCTAAGGAGGAGACAGCTCCTATCTGAGGTGTAGATATGATACAAAGATTATTAATCACAAAAACACATGATAAACCTTATTTCTAAATTCCCGAGGAGATGATTCCTATCTAAGGTGTAGATATGAAACAAAGCTTATTGATCACAACATGAAATAATAACTGGGACAACGAATTGTATAAACGAGACACACACACAATGAACGATCAAACCATCAATTATATTTAACTAAGGTGAAAAAGTACCATAATAATAACATTCAGGTAAGGTGGCTCATCTATTTATTATCACAATAAAAGTTATTGAACAAATACAAAATAACAATACTGCAGGTAAGGTTGCTCAGCATGTATGTTATCACGTGCAAAATTTAATTACAAATGAGCAAGGGTGCTCTTATTAATAGAACTTCAAGGTGTAGGGAACCCTAAAATCACCTTAAGTTAAAATGAGTCTTGCAAGCATGAAAGATTTATTGCTAAACCTAAATAAATGAAACTATACAGTTAACTGGAAAGCTACCATCAATTAACCAAAACAAGACTAAACTAAATGGACATGTGCAACATGCAAGTCCTTATTGAAATGAAAGTTAATTGATAACTAACATCAGTTAACTAGTCCTAACTGAAAGTTTGAACTCCTCCAAAAATATCTTTGAGGATGACATAAACATGCATAAAACTAGCAATTAGAACTCAAGATTGATGTCGAGTTAACTATTGCTTCTGACTCTATCCTCGGGAATAACTGCAAGATCTAATTGACTGACAAATCCAAGCCATCATGGGCTATCACCTCATCCAAGAATTGGTCGACTATCTCATCTTCTAGCACTTTAACGCTATCCATAATGATAGACTGCATGTTCAACTCCTTCTCACCATCTTTGATCACCTTCTGAAATTCTTTGACCTCTTTAGTTGCCTTGTTGAAACTAGTTGTCATCACTGAGAAGTGATCCAACTTGGATGCCACAAGATCTCCATCAAGATTATTATGAACAAACTTCTTGAACTCGATCTGTATTGCATCAAGCTCGACATATGTATTATCCTCATGAAGATAGTGGCACGAGATATGAGTGATAAACCCACTAATGAGTTTGAGAGCTCCAAAAAAATCCTCTTTGAGCGCAACCATCCTTGTAGAGATTCTTTCATACATTTCCACTTTGAAGAGATGTTGCTCTCTCCAAGAGAAAACCTTCCTTTTATCCTCATCTACTACAATGGCATCATATGCAACTGCTAAATAAGATATGAGAATCAAGTCCTTCGACTTGCCCTCTGCTATAGATAATTCAAGCTAATGGATCCCTTGAAGAAGATCATGCGCCTTATGCCTCAACTGATATAACTTTGTGGGAAGATATCGACCTACAACAATGAAATCTTATATCTAGTTTTCCAAGAGCTTTCCACGATTAACTAATCGATCCAACTTCTGTTGTTCTGTAGGTTTCCCTTGAAGGTGTGGAGGACTAGGTGCTCTGCTTGAGTTTCCATGAATAAGATCTTAGATGTACTATTCAAGTTTCTTGATTTCATCCTTGAGGGTTGCCCTATCTTCTCTGTCCTTCATGACACACTCTTCAAGATTACTCAAAACAACCTTAAAGAGGCTCACGTCTGTTTGTCGAGTGCTCCTACCAAGATTAGCTTTCATGAAGGTGAAATCACTGACTTCAACTTCATTCAGGCTCTTACCCTCTGGTGGTGTAGCAAATTCAACGAAAATCTCTACCTCAGGATTCTTCTCTATGTGCACCTACTTCTTGCTCTTCTTGTTTGACTTATCCTTATAAGGATTTCCAAACTCAAATAGATCGAGTTGGTATGAAGGATTTCACTTTTGTCTTCCCAAAGACCTCTCGAGCCAACATGAATGATCAATGTTATCTTCTCGAGGAGAGACTATTGTTGTTGTATCAACCTCGATGGATCAACTGGTGCTAAAGCTTCACAAATTGGTGATTCTAGCTCTGATTCAATATCAATGGGAGGTGACTGTGGTGATAATGGCGAACCAGGAGATGAAGAATCAACTTCAACCTGTATTATTGACTCCACTAGAACTTCTTGTATTACTGACTCCACTAGAACTTCTGACGCTTGCTCGATCTGCTTCTTCTTTTGCTTGCCCATGCTTCTTCCCTTCATGTTCCCACTAACTCTAACACCTTTAGGCAGCTTCAAAATACCTTAACTCGAGGCCTTGACCATGAGGTAGAAGGTAGTGAATTAAACCCTACTAGCGGCTCTGTAACTAGAACTATACTTCTCCTTCTCTAGTTGTCCAAGAAGTACATGCCAATTTTGATAACTGCTCTTGATAGATTCCTAATTGAAGTACTCCCCCTGGCATACCAATCCGGTTGGCGAAGTGGCTAGCGAGCAACTTGATCTTTGACGTATGTGTTAAGTAACACCTCTTTGTCATCATCTGACAAACCCTCAACATCTTTTGATAGGAAATCAACAAGCTAAGGAAGAGTAAGTCTGTAGAAATGATGTTGGCGCACTTCAAATTTGTCTTCGCAATTAGCCCAAAAGTCCTCAAGTGTTGGCCTGTGTGAATTACATCACTTCAACCATGTTGAGTAATGACCCAATGGATCATAAGAATGCCTCTCAATGAGATACCCGAGATGGATTTTTTCTAACTCGTTCATCATTAACTTGCAATCAACAACTGTCTTAGATTTGTAAATACCCCACCCGAAAGGAAAGGTGAATGCTTGCTTGTGCCTATTGCGAAGAAAAGAGTGAACCTCTTGAGCTTGTCTTAGAAACTCCATGAATAGGACCTTGTCTGACGGGTACCTCGGTAGCAATAGAGGTTCTCTGATATAACTGTACACTTGAATGTATGTGAAAGTGGGAAATTGAATGAACCAATCTTCCCAACTCTTCATTGTTGATCTTGCCTCTGGTGAAATCTTGATGTGCATTTCATTATTGAGGTCTCTGACTATCTTTATTAGGAAGTGATCATTCATCACTTTGAAATCATGTTCAACCTTTGAGAACTCCAATTGGGAGTAATATTCATGAACATGTTGAATTCCAAGAGTTCCATTAGTCTTCAAAGTCCTATAATTGCCTTGAAACATAATTAAGTAGACTAGATAAGACACCATGTGAAACTCGTGGATTTTAAGGAATCCTATGATTTGTTGGTGAAGACACTCACTAATTAACATGGCCCAGTCTAAGTGTTCCTTGTTGTCGATAATCCAGGAAATGACATAAAACATCCATGGTTGGAAAATACTAGCTTCCTCTTGACCTATAACCCGATTGAGCAAAGTTATCAAGATAGCAATTTCATCCTTGAACTCCCCACACCCAAATTTCTTTGGCATGTTGTTCTTTTGTTCTTTTAACCATCTCTGAGCAACCTTTCTTTGATATCTTTCTTTGTCTTTGTACCATATCTTGTTGCAATCCTCAATGACTATGGTAAAATTGTCTAAGCAAGGACGAATGGAAAACCATTTCTCGACGTCCCTTGACTTGAGGCTGCAAATGACTCTCCCATCGGCTAATCTAATTTGTCTTGTGGATGAGTCGTAATGCTTAATGCAAGCAATGACGAACTCGAGATCAAAAACTTTGATAAGAATAGATGTTATGGCTAGTAACCCAAAACGCTCAAGATTTTTTACTGTGGTGTTGTTAATGCCTTCCAACGTGCTCAATTTGACCATTGGATAGACGTGACCCAAGTCTATGTCTGAGGTTTTCAAAAAGTTGCGTACTAAGACGAATTTGGCCTTGTATTCTATGGGATTGAATTGCATTTTGAAAATCTAGATTTTTTACTGTAAAGTCAGATATGTTCAGACAACTTTTAGAAAAAAGCTAAAAATAGCCAGCTGTGGGAAATTTTTCTAAAATGTGGGTTTTGTAGAGAATTAAATTCTAAGGAAACCTAGATTGTCAGAAATTCAAAAATTTGGGTTTTAACAAGCCATGTAAAGGCTTTTCAGTAGAGAACTATAGGGGTTTTAGGGTTTATGGGGGAATTTTTCCCAAGAAAAATGAGCATATGGGTTTGGTAGGCAACAAAATTCTAAGCCAATCTAGATGATTCAATTTTGGAAAAAGTGTGTTTTTGGTCCACATGCAAAGGAATCTTTGAAAAAAAACACAGTGCTTCAAAAATGGAAGCAACGAGACAATTTTCTTGAAAAAATCTAAGACATGGGTTTTGATGCTTACATTGAAATATGTGAACCCAGATGATCAGATTTTGAAAATTTTGTCGTTTACTTTGACATGCAAGAGAAAACCTAAGAAAAGAATAGGAGAATTTTAGAGATAGAAAATAGAAGTTATTATTCTGCCTCTAAAAAAGTCGCCTATGCTTGAATTCAATTTGATCAAGTTTGCATGCACTCAAAAAATGAAGTCTAAAAAAATATATCTTCTGAACAATCTAGACCTGGCATTACGAAGAACACTGAAAACTATCACCTATAGCACCTTCAAATCTTTGGTTGCTTGAGAAAATACGTGTTTTCTCTCACCTATGATGTGAATAATAGGCGCGCATATGACTTGAATAAATTAATTCATGTCTTAAGGTGTCATAATATGCATGCAATTACTAAATTTTGTCGCCTCAATGTCATTGGACCTCTAAAATGTATGCCACCTTCTAATTAGGCCTCCATAATAGTTAACTGGATTAGAAATAATCCCTAAATAGGGCACCACCTCCATGTATTTCAGTTAACTATGCACACAAAAATAAGTCACCCAATTGCAAGCAAGAATTAAGTAAAGATGAAGTCAACTCACCGAAGATTAAATATTATTTAAATTGATTTGTCAACCTCCACCTTTTTAGGGTGATTCATGCACTCGAGTTCAAAAGTCAAAGTTTGACTTCTAGGTGCCACCTTTACAGACTTAGAAATTTCATTTGGAAACCTCATCGGAGCCCATGTTCGATCATTGATTCTAATTGACTGATGTGTCTAGAAGACTAGCTGACAATTTCATTAAAGAGCAGGATCAAAATTGATAAGGAGCTCCTTAAAGCTGCAAACCCTAAGTCTAATATCTAAGGCTTCAAAATACTGGTCCTAACTGAAAGTCTGAACTCCTCCAAAAATATCCTTGAGGATGACATAAACATGCATAAAATCAACAATTATAACTCAATAATGATGTCGAATTAACTATTGCTTCTGACTCTATCCTTGAGAATAACTGCAGAATCTAATTGACTGACAACTCCAAGCCATCATGGGCTATCACCTCATCCAAGAATTGGTCGACTATCTCATCTTCTATCACTTTAACGCTATCCATAATGATAGACTGCATGTTCAACTCCTTCTCACCATCTTTGATCACCTTCTGAAATTCTTTGACCTCTTTAGTTGCCTTGTTGAAACTAGTTGTCATCACTGAGAAGTGATCCAACTTGGATGCCATGGGATCTCCATTAAGGTTATTATGAACAAACTTCTTGAACTCGATCTGTATTGCATCAAGCTCGACATATGTATTATCCTCATGAAGATAGTGGCACGAGATATGAGTGATAAACCCACTAATGAGTTTGAGAGCTCCGAAAACATCCTCTTTGAGCGCAACCATCCTTGTAGAGATTCTCTCATACATTTCAACTTTGAAGAGATGTTGCTCTCTCCAAGAGAAAACCTTCCTTTTATCCTCATCTACTACAATGGCATCATATGCAACTGCTAACTAAGATATGAGAATCAAGTCCTTCGAATTGCCCTCTGCTATAGATAATTCAAGCTAATGGATCCCTTGAAGAAGATCATGCGCCTTATGCCTCAACTGATATAACTTTGTGGGAAGATATCGACCTACAACAATGAAATCTTATATCTAGTTTTCCAAGAGCTTTCCACGATTAACTAATCGATCCAACTTCTATTGTTCTGTAGGTTTCCCTTGAAGGTGTGGAGGACTAGGTGCTCTGCTTGAGTTTCCATGAATAAGATCTTAGATGTACTATTCAAGTTTCTTGATTTCATCCTTGAGGGTTTCCCTATCTTCTCTGTCCTTCATGACACACTCTTCAAGATTACTCAAAACAACCTTAAAGAGGCTCACGTCTATTTGTCGAGTGCTCCTACCAAGATTAGATTTCATGAAGGTGAAATCACCAACTTCAATTTCATCCAGGCTCTTACCCTCTGGTGGTGTAGCAAATTCAACAAAAATCTCTACCTCAGGATTCTTCTCTATGTGCACCTACTTCTTGCTCTTCTTGTTTGACTTATCCTTATAAGGATTTCCAAACTCAAATAGATCGAGTTGGTATGAAGGATTTCACTTCTATCTTCCCAAAGACCTCTCGAGCCAACATGAATGATCAATGTTATCTTCTCGAGGAGAGACTATTGTTGTTGTATCAACCTTGATGGATCAACTGGTGCTAAAGCTTCACAAATTGGTGATTCTGGCTCTGAGTCAATATCAATGGGAGGTGACTGTGGTGATAATGGCGAACCAGGAGATGAAGAATCAACTTCAACCTATATTATTGACTCCACTAGAACTTCTTGTATTATTGACTCCACTAGAACTTCTGACACTTGCTCAATCTGCTTCTTCTTTTGCTTGCCCATGCTTCTTCCCTTCATGTTCCCACTAACTCTAACACCTTCAAGCAGCTTCAAAATACCTTAACTCGAGGCCTGGACCATGAGATAGAAGGTAGTGAATAAAACCCTACTAGCGGCTCTGTAACTAGAACTATACTTCTCCTTCTCTAGTTGTCCAAGAAGTACATGCCAATTTTGATAACTGCTCTTGATAGATTCCTAATTGAAGTACTCTCCCTGGCATACCAATCCGGTTGGCGAAGTGGCTAGCAAGCAACTTGATCTTTGACGTATGTGTTAAGTAACACCTCTTCGTCATCATCTGACAAACCCTCAACATCTTTTGATAGGAAATCAACAAGCTAAGGAAGAGTAAGTCTGTAGAAATGATGTTGGCGCACTTCAAATTTGTCTTCGCAATTAGCCCAAAAGTCCTCAAGTGTTGGCCTGTGTGAATTACATCACTCCAACCATGTTGAGTAATGACCCAATGGATCATAAGAATGCCTCTCAATGAGATACTCGAGACGGATTTTTTCTAACTCGTTCATCATTAACTTGCAATCAACAACTGTCTTAGATTTGTAAATACCCCACCCGAAAGGAAAGGTGAATGCTTGCTTGTGCCTATTGCGAAGAAAAGAGTGAACCTCTTGAGCTTGTCTTAGAAACTCCATGAATAGGACCTTGTCTGACGGGTACCTCGGTAGCATTAGAGGTTCTATGATATAACCGTACACTTGAATGTATGTGAAAGTGGGAAATTGAATGAGCCAATCTGCCCAACTCTCCATTGCTGATCTTGCATTTGGTGAAATCTTGATGTTTATTTCATTATCGAGGTCTCTGACTATCTTTATTAGGAAGTGATCATTCATCACTTTGAAATCATGTTCAACCTTTGAGAACTCCAATTGGGAGTAATATTCATGAACATGTTGAATTCCAAGAGTTACATTGGTCTTCAAAGTCCTATAATTGCCTTGAAACATAATTAAGTAGACTAGATAAGACACCATGTGAAACTCGTGGATTTTAAGGAATCCTATGATTTGTTGGTGAAGACACTCACTAATTAACATGGCCCAGTCTAAGTGTTCCTTGTTGTCGATAATCCAGGAAATGACATAAAACATCCATGGTTGGAAAATACTAGCTTCCTCTTGACCTATAACCCGATTGAGCAAAGTTATCAAGATAGCAATTTCATCCTTGAACTCCCCACACCCAAATTTCTTTGGCATGTTGTTCTTTTGTTCTTTTAACCATCTCTGAGCAACCTTTCTTTGATATCTTTCTTTGTCTTTGTACCATATCTTGTTGCAATCCTCAATGACTATGGTAAAATTGTCTAAGCAAGGACGAATGGAAAACCATTTCTCGACGTCCCTTGACTTGAGGCTGCAAATGACTCTCCCATCGGCTAATCTAATTTGTCTTGTGGATGAGTCGTAATGCTTAATGCAAGCAATGACGAACTCGAGATCAAAAACTTTGATAAGAATAGATGTTATGGCTAGTAACCCAAAACGCTCAAGATTTTTTACTGTGGTGTTGTTAATGCCTTCCAACGTGCTCAATTTGACCATTGGATAGACGTGACCCAAGTCTATGTCCGAGGTTTTCAAAAAGTTGCGTACTAAGACGAATTTGACCTTGTATTCTATGGGATTGAATTGCATTTTGAAAATCTAGATTTTTTACTGTAAAGTCAGATATGTTCGGACAACTTTTAGAAAAAAGCTAAAAATAGCCAGTTGTGGGAAATTTTTCTAAAATGTGGGTTTTGTAGAGAATTAAATTCTAAGGCAACCTAGATTGTCAGAAATTCAGAAATTTGAGTTTTAGCAAGGCATGTAAAGGCTTTTCAGTTGAGAACTATAGGGGTTTTAGGGTTTATGGGGGAATTTTGCCCAAGAAAAAATAGCATATGGGTTTGGTAGGCAACAAAATTCTAAGCCAATCCAGATGATTCAATTTTGGAAAAAGTGTGTTTTTTGTCCACATGCAAAGGAATCTTTAAAAAAAAGCATAGTGCTTCAAAAATGGAAGCAATGAGACAGTTTTCTTGAAAAAATCTAAGATATGGGTTTTGATGCCAACACTGAAATATGTGAACCCACATGATCAGATTTTGAAAATTTTATCGTTTACTTTGACATGCAAGAGAAAACCTAAGAAAAGAATAGGAGAATTTTAGGGATAGAAAATAGAAGTTATTATTCTACCTCTAAAAAAGTCGCCTATGCTTGAATTCAATTCAATCAAGTCTGCATGCACTCAAAAATTGAAGTCTAAAAAAATATATCTTCTAAACAATCTAGACCTGGCATTACGAAGAACACTGAAAACTATCACATGTAGCACCTTCGAATCTTTGGATGCTTGAGAAAATAAGTGTTTTCTCTCACCTATGGTATGAATAATAGGCGCGCATATGACTTGAATAAATTAATTCATGTCTTAAGGTGTCATAATATGCATGCAATTACTAAATTTAGGTGCCTCAATGTCATTGGACCTCTAAAATGTATGCCACCTTCTAATTAGGCCTCCATAATAGTTAACTGGATGAGAAATAATCCCTAAATAGGGCACCACCTCCATGTATTTCAGTTAACTATGCACACAAAAATAAGTCACCCAATTGCAAGCAAGAATTAAGTAAAGATGAAGTCAACTCACTGAAGATTAAATATTATTTAAATTGAGTTCTCAACCTCCACCTTTTTAGGGTGATTCACACACTCAAGTTCAAAAGTCAAAGTTTGACTTCTAGGTGCCACCTTTATAGACTTAGAAATTTCATTTGGAAACCTCATCGGAGCCCATGTTCGATCATTGATTCTAATTGATTGATGTGTCTAGAAGACTAGCTGACAATTTCATTGAAGAGTAGGATCAAAATTGATAAGGAGATCCTTAAGGCTGCAAACCCTAAGTCTGACATCTGAGGCTTCAAAATTCAAGGCGCCCCTAGCCTCTAGGGGCACTTTTAGCTTTAGACTTGGTCAGATTTTCATGCATTTTCATCATTTTGAAGGTGATTTTGACCTTACTTCATCTTGCGTCCTCCGATGTTTGACAAAACTTCAAAACTAACTGACAGGCTCACTACAGAGTTGGCTCCATTTTGCACAAGAGCTCTTGGAAAGCACTTTTCCCAAAAACATCATCTGCTAGGTTAAAATCATGGGTGCCCCTGGCCTCCAGGGGCACTTTTGTTCCCAGAGATAGCCATTTTCCAAATTGGTTGAATCCACACTTAATCCCTGGCTACAGGCTACTGAGAATTCCTTTGACTTGGTTGAGATATGCAACAGAAAGCTAGAAGCATCACGAACAGGATGAGTATCTAAGATGACCAAAAAGATTGCATTTGAGGCTTGAAAACCTTGGGTTCCCCTAGCCTCCAAGGGCACTTTTGTTGTTTCTTAACATTCTTACCATGATTAGACCTTATGTTTGACTCCCGATTCTGGTAGTTCAACAACTTAGATTAACTTGCTGACAGATTCATTGTAAAGCCTGATCAAGTCTAAGACAAACATTTTATGTATCATTTGATCAGAAGCCTTAATTTGGTACCTCAAAAAGATGGTCACCCCTGGCCTCTAGGGGCTCTTCTACTCCAAAGTTAGTCAAATTTTCATCTCGCTCATTTCACGTTCAATCTCTCATATCAGGTGCTAGATAGATCTTGTGAACTGGCTGGTAGGCTCATCTCTAATCGATAGTATTCCAGATAAGTCTTCTTGGAAGCAAAAAATCTCAAAAATGAAATCTGGGACTCTGAAATCTAGGGTGCCTCTAACCTCTAGGGGGCTCTTCTCCAAAGTTAGAAATTTTTTGATGATTTTGACCTCGATGAAAAATCCCCTCTGAGACAAAGCATCATTTTGCACATATCTCACCATAGATTCTTCATTTGAGCATTTTAAGCTTAGATTTCGACACCTAGTACCTAGCCATCTGCCATTGACGACCTCAAAGGTCCTAACTTTTCTCTCGAAAAAGTGAAAACTACCCACCAGACTTAAACTGAATTTGACTTCACCATTGTGATCGTGAAGCGAAATAAGCCAATCAAAACAATTTTTAGTCAATTCTGACAAGTTTCAAGTTTTAGGGTTTTTTTACCTAAAAATGGGGGTCAAGAAACCCTAATTTTCAAATTTTTCAAATTTTTCTAATATCTTCCCGACATCAAACTGACTAAAAGCCCATACTTGATTTGCCCAAAAACTATGTTTTGACATCATTTTTACAATGTTTAAACTATTTTAAGCAAAATGCCTTAATGGAGAAAAAAAATTGGTTTGGGTACAACAAAGATGAGGGTTTTAGAATCTATGAAATTATTGTTTATCATTATAGATTAGTTTTTACAAGTGTGGGATTGATCTACACATGTAGATTTGATTTTTGGAAGTGTGGACCGATCTCTATAAACTCTTAATAGTCCACATTCTTAGCTTGAATGTTTATGTATATTCTTACATAAAAACTTGGCTATGTGATCACGAGTTTGCTAATAGTTAGAAATATGATCCCCTTTGGTCAAAATCTTCAGGATATTGATTAACAACTTCTAAAAATGATAAAAAATAACAAGCAAGAACATAAGAGATACCCCCAATATTGATGCAAGCAAATAGTGGAACAATAAATGCTCTAATAATAATGGAAATAAATGTACTTAAATACTCATGTTGGATTATCTCTAGGTGTGTAAAAATGAACTAGGCTTGTTCTTAAATAAAACTCCAAAGGATATAAACTTTTATGTTGTTGACACTTTGACTATCATAAGGTCATAACCATATCCTACCATAAATCAAAATCTGAACAAAAGCTCCAATTTCATATTGCTCTAAATAGGTCTAAGTAAGTGCCATATGCCCCACCTCTAAAATTTTAATTGAAGCAACCAAAACCTAACCATTATTTATCTATCCAATTGCACAACAAAATAAGTAAACTCATACCTATTGGTAGACCTCCTATTGTTTGCATCTCTAACCCAACCTACGTCCACAAGTCCTTCTATCTAATACTCCCTAGATCCTTGATATAGACACATACTTCATTACAACTCACTTCTTAAACACTATTTAATCTACTATAAATTATACTAGATGGTCAATCGCATTCACATAAAGGTTGTAACTCAAGTCCTTTATCTCATCTAGTATTGAAGAGCATTCACTAAAATTGACCCACTACAAATCATCTTAGGATACTTCCACTAGTTGAACCAAAGTTCATTGTTGAATCTCTCTCCTAATATCCATGTAAAAAAAAAAATAGTTCTCTCAACTTCTTCATATCACATAGAAATTTAAATTTTTCATGTCACCAATCTTAACCATAAAAAATTCGCTATCTCAAATAAATAGATCTATAAACACAATTACGTCATGTCAAAATTCCAACAATACATTCAAGTGTTTCTCAAAACATCATAGCCACCTTTTTTTTAACTCAGAAGACACTTAATCACTACTTACTATAATTCCACACAAAACTCCCTTTGAATCATAATTCAAAACTTCTCATAACTCTCTAATCCATATCTTTAACTCAAAAAACATTTACATATTTTTTTTATTGAACTCATCATTTCTAATTGCACCACTACATAAAACTCATTTTAAAAAAACAATAATGAAAGAATTCCTTCGAATGACCAAAGTATTACTCCTAGCAAATAAACCTCTAACAATAGGTTTTGGACAAATCTCTAATCCTCAGGGTTCACCATTTTCCCAACTAAAAATTTTCCTTATGTCCCCACATGACCAAGGCCAGAAACACATGCGAAGTTGCACAAACATTCTTCTATCATATACACCATTTGATCATGCTTGAATGAGGGCCCAAAAATGAATATGAAAAAATTCTTACATAGTAAGAAAACATGGATTCTTCCCTCTTACCTAATTCACATAGCGACAAAAGCTTCTAGTTTTGATTTTATATCATTTATGATTTTCACATATATAAGTTTAAAAAATCAAGCTTGAAGGGACCACTTTAATGAAGATGTATCTTTAATATTAAAAAACAAGTGACGCAAGCGTCGAGTTCCTGCCGAGAGGTAAAAGTCATGTAGCTATGAGTTAGAAAAAGGTTTTAGATAGCAGATAGGAATATAAATGTATTTAAAATAGCTAGAAAAGTTTGAAGTTATTTTTAGAAGCGCACTAATGCATGGAATTTTTAGGGTGCATGGGCAATGTGGTCCATAGGGACATGTGAACAAGTAACACATGTGGATGGATGCAAGGGAAATTTTATTTATGGGTACCATGTATACGTGGACTTTTTTATAGATATACCAATGAATACTTGTTTTCTTGTGTGTGTATGTATACATTTGTGAGAAGGAAGATTCTTTATGATCTTAATTAGGAAGCAAGAATGCATTATTAATTTGTATTAATTATTGAATGCAAACAATCGGAAACATTTGTAATAATGCTTGAGACATATATGCATACATGTATCCACATGCACATAATGCATTGAAGAGTGAGATGCATAGTTGGCATGTGAACGAGTCTTAAAGCAGGAGGAGACTCAACTCGCATTTACAGTATTAAATGAAAGAAAAGAGGAGAAATAAACTATTTATGACTAGTGCAATGTTTTTTTTTTTTTTTTTAGAAAACCTTTTGATTGAAAAATTCATTAGTCATTTTAAATGGAACAAAGTTTTGATGTAGAGATATTTCTAAAGCATCAAATATCATTTGCAACTATTTACAAAAAACATGTGTGCAGGCAAAAAAGGAAAATGCATTCTTTACATGACCCATATTTATATGCATGGTGAAACAAAGTTTACCATATTTCTTTTTTTTTGTATGTCTATTTGTAAATAAAATTATGTTTAGTGTACTGTTGTAGAACACATGCTATGTTAATTAATACAATTGAGTTATTTTAGTTTATCATATCACAATATGCAAGTGCTAATAGAAACAGTAGTGTTAGGTGGAAGATTGATAGAGGTAGCTCATTTGAGTATAAAATTTTGTAGGATTAATCAATGTTTTTTTTAATGTAGTATGAAAATTAGTATTATATAAAGCTATTGATTTTATTATAAATAAGATTTAAATCCTGTCTATGTAATATGATAAGATATTTTCGTGTATAGAACAATGTAATTATATTACAATAAATTGTTAGATGAATGACTAGAAAGCTATTGATTTTATTATAAATAAGATTTTAATATTGTTTATGTAATATGAATAAAAATTTGTGTTTATTGTCATGTCCCCTTCTAGTTGACATCTCTCAGAGTACAGGATTAGCCTATTATGCGACCCTCGTAGGCTGATAGATTGGATAGAGGGTCTTGATGGAGTTGGCTCAGCTTCAGATTGTCAGTATTTGATCAGTTGGCTTTCGTTTGGGCTCGTTCGGACACTTCTAGCCTGAGTTGCTATTTTTAGCAGTATTCAGCACTCAGCATAGGACCCCTGCTATTTTTAGCACTATGGATTGATTACGTGCAAAATCACTTCCTTATTCGTTAGCTTCAGACGGTTCGAGCATCGGGTGAATATTGAGAGAGATATTAATATTTAATTGATTTAATTAAATATTAATTGTGGAAGCATTATAATATAAAGTTATAATATTTTATTATAACTTAAGTGATTTCAGTGAAGGGGTCACCCATCATGGAAAGGGGCCATTTTGATGATTATATTTTATTATTAAAATTTGGCTGGAGACTATTGAATTAATTAAACAGGAAAAGTCAAATTTTTAATGATTCCCTATTATTAAGGAAATCACACTTTTCATGAGTATAATGCATTTGCTTGGAAATTTGAGCCATTATGTCATTTGTGAATTGAAAATTGATCAAGTTTCGTTAGAGCACGGAAGCCTAGGGTTTCAGTCTCAGAGCATTGGGGAACGAGCCATCTCTAGTGAAAGCGATTCAAAGGGTGTGAAATATCATCCAATTTATTGCCAGGCAAAGATATTTCTTCATTCAGAAGAAGTTACAGAGCATCATAGACAATAAAATATTTAGGATTTTGATTAGCTATTCATCCACCAAGGCTTACACAGTTGAGGCGCCTATTTCTTTTGGATCTGGAGATTTCACTGAGAGCCGTACATTTTATTCATTGCTTGCTGCTGTTACCAGTCCGTACCTTTGCTGTACCTGGCCGTACTATCATTAAGAAGGTGTGTTTTTGATACTGGACAAAACGCCTATCTTCCTGGCTTGCAGTCTTCACCAAATTGGGCGCTAGGGTCTCTGAGATCATTTGGGCGTGTGAGATAGAGGGAGAAGAGCAAGATCATCTCAACCATACCATTTTAAGAGGGACATTTATTGCTGCAACACTACCAGGTTCTTTAATAAAAATTCATTGCCTTTTTGATTGCATGTAATTGGATTTTAATTGTAATCATCTCAAAAGGTTAATAAATGGTATGGATTCAGTAATTGCATTAGGTTTTATTATTTCTGGAGTTGAATAATTTTTAGAGAATTTATTTCCTATTTCTTGCAAAAATTGCATTCTTTATTATTTATACAAAAACGTCAAAAAAACCAAAAACTTCAAAAAAACAAACAAAAAACAGTCAGACTCAGGAAACGGGGAAACTAGGGTTTCTACAGTGGTATCAGAGCTAAATCTTTCCATCCTGAGGGTTTAGCAGTCTTATGCAGCCAGAATAGATTGGGTCTCACAGGTATTACACACGTAGACGTGCCCTGATTGACAAGCAATAGAGTTTGAGCAGGTAGCTAGGAAACATGGCTGACAGGAATGACAGGACTGATAGAACAGATAATCTTAGGACATAGATTCCTCACAATAACAGAGATCAGGACGATGCAGAGGTGTTGCATGCACTCAGAGATTTACGTGCAGGTCAACGACAGTCTAATGATGTATTGCAGCAGTTGACAGTAGCACTTCAGAGATTGGGTACTCTGAGGAGACCGTCACCACATCGTGACGATGAGAGGAGTGAAGCAGGATCTCGCAGAGCACCTAGGGCAGCCTCACTGACAGCAGACAGGCCTACCAGGCCTACATTTGTGAGACATGAGGCTGAGGAGGTCATGGCAGGTGAGGAGCATGAGGAGCTGTTCGCTAATACTGTTATATCAGCGAATGAGGAGTGGGAGTTGGTACCACCTGAGGTCAGAGAGAGGATTTCTTTTGACTGATTTGTCACTCAGAGGAGAGAACATAACAGAGGTCGACAGGATTGGAGACCTAGACACCAGAATCATGACCTGAAACATGCTACGAACAGACTTACATTGGTGATGTTCGATGGTAGCGGTAAGGTGACAGCTCAGGCATGGATTAGTAAGCTAGATAAATTTCTTACATTGTGCCTGATGGCTGAGAGAGATGCTATCAGATATGCTACACTGCATCTCGAGGGAGTGGCTTATGACTGGTGGCACCATGGTATGGTGACGCTATAGCATGACAGGATCACATCATACCAGGAGTTTGTGGACAGATTGGTTGAGCGGTTTGACAGGAAGGATCCAAAATCCTACTTCAGAGACTTGGCTCAGTTGAGACTGAGTGGTAGTTTGGAGTCCTATATTGGTGACTTTCAGAGGTTAGCAGTTATGGTTCCGAACATTTCTGAGAGGTGATTGGTAGTGCTTTTCATGGAGGGGCTAACAAAGCCATTGTGAGGTTGGATCAAAGCCTTTGATCCTCCTTCATTACAGGAAGCAATAAGAAAAGCACGAAGTATGGAGTTGGTAGCACCATCTAGTAGATTCAACTCCAGGAATAATTCATCTTTCAGGGACAACAAGGGCTTTAACAAAAATAGAGAGAAGTCTGATTTAACAAAGAAAAATCAGATTTCAAGAATGATTCAAAGGGCAAATCAGTAGCGCCACCCTTGGATCGAGAGGCCCTTAACGATCTACACAGGAAGAAGTTATTCTTCTACTGCAAGGGTCCCTATGACGCCAATCATGATTGTCCATTGAGGCCTAAGGGCAAGGCAAATCGAGTGATGTGGGCGTATTATGAGGATTCAGAGTCAGAGAATTCTGAACAGTAGGATAGTTCTGAGGAGTCAGAGGCAGAGGCTTCAAAGCCTAAGGCAGAGACCGAGTCAGAGCTTCAGATATAGGAGGCACGCCTATCTAGCATTCAGCAGGAGGGCTCATTCAGGATTTGTGGAGTGTTGGCAGGACAGAGGGTCATTACCCTACTTGATACTGGAGCCACACATAATTTCATAGATGCTAGATTTGTTGAGAAACGCAGACTCATCACTGAGGAGTTTGAGGGAATTAGGGTTAAGGTGGCCGACGGATATACTTTGAGGTGTGAACACATGATAAAGGATCTCCCTTTACGCTTGAACAATTATGAGTTCAAGGCTGATTACTACATAGTTAACATGGGAGACATTGATTTGGTCTTGGGAATGAAAAGGCTTCATTCATTGGAGGAAGTCACTCTTCGTCTCAAGGACATGGAGATCCATTTTGATGTTGACGGGAAGACTCACATACTAAAAGCAATTTGGGACAGCAACATCAAAACAATTTCTTTTCGTCGGATGGAGAGGCTCATGCGTCACGACATGGTAGAGTGGGCTGCCGAGTGCACATTAGCACCTATATAGGAGGGACAACAAAAGACTGAGTATCATCCGAACATTCAGCAGTTGAGAGTCAAGCATGACAAGGTATTCAGTGATATTCCACCAAGGAGACCTCCAGACAGGGGCATAGAGCACATTATAGAGCTCGAGGAGGGCGCTAAGCCCTTTATAATAACTCCTTATAGGCATCCTAAAAGGTTGAAGGATGAGATAGAAAAGACAATAAAGGAGTTACTTGCTATGGGTCACATTCGGCCTAGCAAGTCACCATTCGCTTCTTCAGTTGTGTTAGTTAAGAAGAAGGATGGCACATTACGCATGTGTATTGATTATAGAGTCTTGAATAAGAGGACGATCAAGAACAGGTATCCGATACCACGTATTGATGAGCTTATTGATGAGCTCCATGGTGCATGTTACTTTACCAAAATTGATTTACGGTCAGGGTATCATCAGATCAGGGTCCGTGAGCAGGACATAGAGAAGACTGCCTTCCGATGTCATTGTGGGCACTTCGAGTTCGTAGTGATGCCATTTGGGCTCACTAATGTGCCAGCTACATTTCAGTCCACGATGAACAGGGTTTTTCATTCATTGCTGAGGAGATTCGTATTGGTTTTCTTCGATGATATCCTTATATACAGCAGGACTTGGCAGGAGCATCTGACTCACCTAGAGACTGTGTTGAGTATTCTGGAGAGGGAGTCCTTGTACGCCAAGGAATCCAAGTGTGACTTGGGAATGACTGAATTGCTATATCTAGGTCACATTATCAGTGCAGATGGAGTGCGGATGGATCCTAAAAAGATCTGTGCTATTATTGACTGGCCTACACCAGCAAACCTGACACAGTTGAGAGGGTTTCTAGGTTTGTGTGAGTTCTACCGTCGATTCGTGAATGGTTATTCATGAAATGCAGCCCCTATGACAGATTTACTGAAGAAGGGTGCATTTATTTGGACTCCTGAGGCACAGGAATGTTTTATGAGGTTTAAGAAGTTGATGACTACATGCCCTGTATTGGCATTACCTGACTTTTCGAAGCCTTTCGAGCTTTAGTGGGATGCATCAGGTGAGGGCATTGGTGCGGTGCTTATGCAGGACAAGCACCCGATTGTGTATGAGAGCCGAAAGCTCAGAGGGCCAAAGAGACTTTATAGCATATATGATAAGGAGATGCTTGCTATCATGCATGCCTTAGCAAAATTCAGGCAGTATCTTGTTGGCAGCAAATTTTGCATCAAAACTGACCATAACAGTTTGAGACACTTCTTAGGGCAACAAGATCTCAATGATCGTCAGTAGAAGTGGGTCAGTAAATTGTAGGCATATCTCTTTGATATCTCGTATATCAAAGGTACACAGAACGTAGTAGCTGATGCTCTTTCACGTAGGCCATATTCGAGCTCTATGTTTCATATTACGGAGGATTGGAGGCATATGATTGTGGCAGAGTATGCCAAGGATACTTGGGCTTTCAGCATTGTTGAGGGATCAATGATTGATACCAGGTACACACTTGTAAATGACTTGATCATTTACAAGAATAGGATATATTTGATCCCAGGTTTAGAGGTGAAGAATATCATCATGCAGGCCTTTCATGACGTGCCTATAGCAGGACATCCCGGGTACTTCAAGACCTACAGACAGATTCGGGAGAGATTCACATGGAAAGGACTCAAGGCAGATGTTCTTCAATACGTGCGTGAGTGCCCTGTTTGTCAGCAGAACAAGCAGGAGAATACATACCCGGCAGGTTTATTGCAGCCATTTCCGATTCCTGACAGGAAGTGGGAATGCCTGTCGATGGACTTTATTACGGGCTTGCCTAAAGCCCAAGGGCGCGATTGCATTTATGTAGTTGTGGATCGGCTAACGAAGTATGCCCACTTCTTTCTGATTACCACTACCTACATAACTACACAGGTAGCATAGGTCTTCTTTCATGAGGTATTTAGACTACATGGATTGTCTCAGAGCATTGTGAGCAACAGAGATAATCGGTTCTTGAGTCATTTTTGGCAGGAGGTATTCAGACTCTGTGGAACCGAGCTTACACCGAGCACCAGTTACCACCCTTAGACAGATGGGCAGACAGAGATAGTGAATAAGTGGGTGGAAGGGTACCTCAGGAATTATATTGCAGGGCAGCAAAAGGCATGGGTGAAATGGATACATTTGTGTGAGTATTGTTAGAATACGACATTCCATATGACTATTCAGATGTCACCATTCATGGCGTTGTACGGTTATGAGGCGTCGAGTTTTCTAGATTTGCTACTGAGCGACAGTAGAGTGCCGAGTGCTGGAGACTTATTGCAGGAGAGTTAGGATACCATGAAGGCTCTCAAGGAGAATATCGCTAAGGCACAGAATCAGCAAAAGCAGTACACAGATTAGAAGAGGACGAAGAGGCATTTTGAGGTGGGTGACATGGTTTATCTTATGCTGCAGCCCTACCGTCAATCCACTCTTAGGAAGAGTGGGTCAGAGAAGCTTAAGCCACGGTATTACGGTCCTTTTAGGATTCTGAGGCGAGTTGGAGAGGTGGCTTATGAGCTTGAGCTTCTGACAGAGAGCAGGGTACATAATGTTTTTCATGTATCACGCCTCAAGAAGGCGTTGGGACACCGTGTGGTACCGTCTATAGTTCTACCTCCCTTAGATGATGAGGGAAAGATGATTTTAGTACCTGAGTCCATCTTGGAGTACAGGGAGAGACAGTTGCGTAGGAGGACTATCAGGGAATACCTAGTGAAATGGAGAGATTTTCCTGTTGAGGATGCTATGTGGGAGAGCGAGGATATTCTGCAGCATCCGGAAGTGAGATTGCTTGAGGAAAAGCAATTTTAGGAGGGGCGAACTGTCATGTCCCCTTCTAGTTGACATCTCTCAGAGTACAGGATTAGCCTATTATGCGACCCTCCTAGGCTGATAGATTGGATAGAGGGTCTTGATGGAGTTGGCTCAACTTCAGATTGTCAGTATTTGATCAGTTGGCTTTTGTTCGGGCTCGTTCAGACACTTCTAGCCTGAGTTGCTATTTTTAGCAGTATTCAACACTCAGCGTGGGACCCCTACTATTTTTAACAGTATGGATTGATTATGTGCAGAATCACTTCCTTATTCGTCAGCTTCAGACGGCTCGAGCATCGGGTGAATATTGAGAGAGATATTAATAATTAATTGATTTAATTAAATATTAATTGTGGAAGCATTATAATATAAAGTTATAATATTTTATTACAACTTAAGTGATTTCAGTGAAAGGGTCGCCCATCATGGAAAGGGGCCATTTTGATGATTATATTTTATTATTAAAATTTGGCTAGAGATTATTGAATTAATTAAACAGGAAAAGTCAAATTTTTAATGATTCCCTATTATTAAGGAAATCACACTTTTCATGAGTATAATGCATTTGCTTGGAAATTTGAGCCATTATGTCATTTGTAAATTAAAAATTGATCAAGTTTCGTTAGAGCACAGAAGCCTAGGGTTTCAGTCTCAGAGCATTGGGGAACGAGCCATCTCCAGTGAAAGCGATTCAGAGGGTGTGAAATATCATCCAATTTATTGCCAGGCAAAGATATTTCTTCATTCAGAAGAAGTTATAGAGCATCACATACAATAAAATATTTAGGGTTTTGATTAGCTATTCATCCACCAGGGATTACACAGTTGAGGCACCTATTTCTTTTGGATCTGGAGATTTCAGTGAGAGCCGTACATTTTATTCATTGCTTGCTATTGTTACCAGTCCATACCTTTGCTGTACCTGGCCGTACTATCATTAAGAAGGCGTGTTTTTGATACTGGACAAAACGCCTATCTTCCTGGCTTGCAGTCTTCACCAAATTGGGCGCTAGGGTCTCTAAGATCATTTGGGCGTGTGAGACAGAGGGAGAAGAGCAAGATCATCTAAGCCGTACCATTTTAAGAGGGACATTTATTGCTGCAACACTACCAGGTTCTTTAATAAAAATTCATTGCCTTTTTTATTGCATGTAACTGGATCTTAATTGTAATCATCTCAGAAGGTTAATAAATGGTATGGATTCAGTATTTGCATTAGGTTTTGTTATTTCCGGAGTTGAATAATCTTTAGAGAATTTATTTCCTATTTCTTGCAAAAATCGCATTCTTTATTATTTATGCAAAAACGTCAAAAAAACCAAAAACTTCAAAAAAACAAACAAAAAACAGTCAGATTCAGGAAACAGGGAAACTAGGGTTTCTACATTTATATAATAAACAATAAGTAATTTGCAAAAATATAATAAAGAACCTTACTACCTAAGATTAAATTTGTGTATATATAAAATAAAATGTAATAATTTAACTTATGAAAATGTAATAAGTGGAATAAATATTACGATAAATTCTTAGATGAAATAGTGCAAAGGTATTGATTTTATTATAAATTAGATTTGAATGTTGTTAATGTAATACGAATGAATATTTTTTTGTGTATATATTTTAAACAAAAAATAATTTGAAAAGATATAAAGAATCTTATTAGGTAAGATAAAATGTAGGTACAGTAAAATAATCTACATGTTTGTAGCACTTTGCATCCAAACATTAAATTATTACAATAATCTACAGTAAAATAATCTTATAATGTTTGTAACAATGCTTGAAGCATTTAAGTATGCATGGATGCATGTACACATTTATCGACGTGCACACAATGCACAGAAGAGTGAAAAACATCCTTGGCACCTGAGCAAGCCTGAAAGCGTGATGAGACTGAAGTTGCATTTGCAGTATTAAATGAAAGAAAACAAGAGAAATAAACTAGTTAGTATGTATGCATATGTGAAATGAAAGCATTAAAATATGGATCCATGTAAAGACATATGCATGCACGGATGTGTACATGTGTCCATTTAACTTGGTATGTTAAGAAGAATCTATATACGCCTACGTCCATAAAGTTAGAAATGTTAGAAACAATTTGCAGCTTAAACAAGAACTAAAAAAACATTACTAACTGAAACAAAGCAGCAATACATTAGTGTTTGTGGAACAAGTGTATAAAGTATATCTAATAATGCATTTGGATGCATGGATACATGTAAATATTTGTGAAATCTGAATATACATTATAGCCTTGGAGGAATTGTCATATGTGCTTTTAGGATTCTGTAAGAAACAGGATTTAGAAAAGATGTTTTGAAAAGAACTCTTGAATACAACTGTATTTTAACAATGAGACTCAATTTGCATTTGCAGTATTAAATGAAAGAAAACAGAGAAAATTAACTATTTATTAGCAATGCATATATCGAAGGAATGCATAAATGTATGGATGAAGGAAAACATTAATGCATCCATCTATGTGTACATGTGTCCATGTAAGTTGGTAAGTAAACAGGAATCTATATATGCCTATGTGCACAAAGGTAGAAAATGTCAGAAACAATTTGCATTTGAAAAATATAAAAAGAACATTTATGATTGAAACAAAAGAATAATGCATTATTGTTTTTTGACCAAGTGTATTAAGGATATCCAACAATGCATTTGAATGCATGGATACATGTAAATATTTATGAAATCTGATTATACATTTTAGCCTCCAAGAAATTGTGATATGTGCTCTTAGTTATCTACAATAAACAGGATTTAGAAAAAAACGTTTTCAAAGGAAGTCTTGAATACAACTCTATGTTGTGATAGTTATTTTCAAAGCCCTCAGTGTTTAATTGCATAACCTTGATATTTTTTTCATTTTTTCCTTTGGTATGGTGTGAATTTTGTTCTAATGGATGAAGGTATATTTGAGCTATAGATAGATAAAGATATGTAAGGGTGGTAAAGAAGAATGAGTGATGTAAGTGCAACAAAGAGAAGGAATTGAGAGAATGATGTGATGCAAGTAAGGTATATGAATGCCTTATGGAAAGTATTAGATATGGGAAGCAACCATATGTGAAATTGGATGTGAGAATGAATGGAATGTAAATGATACGAATTTACCATCTTCGAGTTATACGCTTAAAATTAAATGCAAGATATAAAAATTTGAATGAGTGAGCTGGATTGAGAGAAAAAAGGAATGCAAGACATTGGTGTGATGCAAGAGAAGCATATAAATGGATTTTGAAATGTATTTGATTTGAGAAGAAACGATGTGCACGGGTGGAAATGGAAATGAGTGGATTCGATAGGGTATGAAGTGAAATTTTGTTCCAAGAAAGGGTGGAAGAATGTCTATTTTGTTATTGGTTATGCTTTTTAAAATCATCATAGGGCTGAGTGTCTCAATACAAATACAAAAGAAAGACTGGTGTCCCATTTCTCACTCTCCTTTGGACTAAACAAAGTTCCAAGATCCTTGAGCTTCCTTGAAATGTGACAAGAGATGAATAGATATAAAAATATAATGATATTTAAGGATGCAAGAGTGAAAACAGAAACACCAATGAATACTAGTACCTTTACATGGGTGCATGTTACATTTGCAGTAACAAATTTCCTTTATGATCTTATCTAGGAAACAAAAATGTATTATTATTTTGTTTCAAGTATTGAATACAAATAATCTTAAACATTTGTAACAATGCTTGAGGCATCTATGTATACATGCATGCATGTATACATGTATCCATGTTCACACAATGCAAAGAAGAGTGAAAAGAATACATGACATGTGAACGAGAAATTTGAATGGAAAACACTAAAATCAAGTAGAAATACAAATCTGTCAAAGCACAGTGATGCTCAAGTAGCATTTGCAGTAGTAAGCGAAAGGAAAACAGGGAAAACAAACTATATATCAACAAAGCATATATCGAAGGAATGCATAAATATATGGATCCATGTAAACATTTATGCATGGATGGATGTATAGATGTGTCCATGTAATTTGGTACACAAAGAACAATCTATAAATGCATGTGTGCATAAAGCAAGAAATTTCAGGAACAATTTGCATTTGAAACTTATACAATATTGTTTTTTAAACAATTGTATAAAGGATACCTAATGATGCATTTGAATGCATGGAAACATGTAAATATTTGTTAAATCTAATTACACATTATAGGCTTGAAGAAACTGTTATACGCGCTTTTAGGGATCTATAATAAACAAGGTTTAGAAAAGACATTATGAAAATAACTCTTGAATACAACTGTATGTAATGAGTGTTATTTTCGAAGCCCTCAGTGTTTATCTACATAACCTTGATATTTTCTTCATCTTTTTCTTTGTTTGGTATTGTATGAATTTTTTTGTGATGGATGAAGGTATATTTGAGGTGTAGATAGATAAAGATATGTGAGTGTTAAAAAGAAGAATGAGTTATGCGAGTGGAACAAAGAGAGAGAATTGAGAGAAGGGTGAGATGCAAATAAGGTGTATGAATAAGTTATGAAAAGTATTTGACATGGGAGGCAAGGATATGGGATGGTGGATATGAGAATGAATGGGAATGTAAATGGTATGAATTTATCGTTTGTAAGTTATATGCTTACAATTAAATGCAAGAAATGAAAATTTCAATGAGAGAGCTGGATTTAGTGAAAAAAGGAACGCAACACATTGGTATGATGCAACACAAGCAAATAAATGGATTTTGAAATGTATTTGATTTGAGAAGAAAGGATGTGCAAGGGTGGAAATGGAAATGAATGGAATCAATAGGGTATGAAGTGATTATTTCTTGCAACAAGGGGTGGAAGAATGTCTAGTTTGGTATTGGTTATGCTTTTAAAAATCATCATAGGGCTGAGTCCATCAATATAAACACAGAAAAAAGACCAATGTTGCATTTCTCACTCTCCTTCGTACTGAACAAGGTATTGAGATCCTTGAGCATCCTCGAAATGCAACAATAGAAGAGTGGATATAAAAATATAATGATATTTATGGATAGAAGAGTAAAAAAAGAAGACAAAGTGGAAGTTCTTATGCATATACTATGGAAAAAATAAATATGGAAGATCATAAAACTGAGAACATGTAAATGCTGATGCAGTGGAGAACATTAAATACATGGAGAGAGAAATACATAGAGCTATTCATAGATATTTGCATGGATGCATCAACAAACACATGTACACACAGAAAATTGAACTACATGGAGAGATGGAGATATGAACACATGTATACATGGATGTATTCATATTTGCATATAGGTACAAATGCATATGTTACATGGAAGGATGTATTCATATACATATGCAAATATGGTTGAAGGCATATATGCATATATGCATGTATGGACAATATGCATAAATGTATGTCAACATATAACTTTTAATTTTGTTATACTGGAAAACTAGCACTATTCTAATAAAAAAATATTGGAAAATTAGCATTTAGCTGTTTCTATTTATCAGAATAGCTTTATAAATTATTGTTGTTATTGCAAATTAGTGAAATGCGATCGCATAGATTGATTAAATAAATTTAAGCAAAGGCATAGTTTATAAAACTGGCAAGTAGAGATACGTAATCCATGAGTGCAAATTAAATGCATTGAAATATCAAGAAAATGCGAACACATGGAGTGGTCAAAATAATTGAAGCAAATGCATTAAATGGCATGTGGCTGGTGGGGAAGGCACTGGAATTGCTTGACGGCCATGGGTGGCTAGGATACTTTGGCCATTAGGGGCCATTTGGCCAAAGACAAAGACAAATACATGGATGCATGAGTCCATACATGCATATATACATGTATCCATGCAAAATATCGATAGATACATATATAGATGGATGTGTGTATGCAATTCATAGGTGCATATATGCATAAATCAATGTATACATGCACCCATAGATACAGTCATACATATATAGATAGATGCATGTAGAGATGGAAAGATATGCATAAATTGATATATGCATGGCTGCATCTATGGATACATAGATACATAATGAAATGGAGAAAAAGACACATTTATATATGCATTTATTTTGGGAGTTTGATTCTGAATCCATATGCATACTTTGATTAAAACTAGTGGCTGAAGGTACATAATTCATTCAGACAAAATTAATGCATTGAATGGCATCTGACCAAAGGGGAGACTGTTTGGATTGCTAAGCAGTCTTTGAATATATAACAATTAAAAGAGATAAGTAAGTATAAGTATCCTTGGCGACATTCCACATTTTGACCTTTCAATCAAAGTCAATTAACAAAGTAGCAGTCAGACCTAAAGAAAGTTCAAGGACTATGCCGATAGAAAACCATATTTTGGACAATGGCTAGACAATCTGTTGAAATTGCTTTAGAAACTTTGAAGCAAATGCATTTTTGCTTCTGTTTACTTTCATTGTACATCTTAAATGGAAGTCGGGTTTTGCATTGCTACAATGTATTTGTATACTTTGATTATAAAATCATAGTTTAGATCATTTTAAGTGTTATCCATTCGAATCTTTTCTTGAAATACGAAGGATTCATCTGAGTCTTGGAGGCAATGCATAGCTATCCTATAAAGAGAGCTTTGGAACCAACGAGCTGTCATATATACATGGGTGCATGAGTCCATAGATGCATATATACATGTATCCATGCAAGTTATTGATAGATGCATATATACATGGATGTGTGTATGCAATTCATAGGTGCATATATACATAAATCGAGGTATACATGTACCCATAGATACAACCATACATATATAGACATATGCATAAAGAGATGACAAGATATATGCACAAATCGATATATGCATGATTGCACCTATGGATACATAGATACATTATGAAATGAAGAAAAAGACACATTTATATATGCATTTATTTTGAGAGTTTGATTTTGAATCCATATGCATACTTTGATTAAAACTAGTGGCTGAAAGTACACAATTCATTGATACAAAATTAATGCATTGAATTGCATCTGACTAAAGGGGAGGTTGTTTGGATTGCTAATTAGTCTTTGAATACATAACAATTAAAAGAGATAAATAAGTATAATTATCCTTGGGGACATTTCACATTTTGACCTTTCAATGAAAATGAATTAACAAAGTAGCAATCAGACCTAAAGAAGGTTCAAGGACTATGCTGATAGAAAACCATATTTTGGACAATGGCTAGACAATCTGTTGAAATTGCTTTAAAAACTTTGAAGCAAATGCATTTTTCGTTCTGTTTACTTTCATTGTACATGTTAAATGGAAGTTGGGTTTCGGATTGCTGCAATGCATTTGGATACTTTGATTATAAAATCATAGTTTCAATCATTTTTAGTGTTATCCAATTGAATCTTTTCTTGAAATACCAAGGATTCATTTGAGTCTTGGAGGCAATGCACAACTGTGCTATAAAGAGAGCTTTGGAATGAATGAGCAAGTGAGCCACAATTTTTTTTTGCTCACATTGCCAATTTCACTGTGTGCTTTAAACCTCTAAAGTAAGAGAAAACTGAGGAAAGAAAGTATTTATTGCCTCAAGTAACTCATTTCTAGTTCTGGATACTGTAATTATTGTCCTGTCCTCATAGGCACACATGCAAAGTATGGAACCATATAGAAAGCAAGTGAACTCTTTAATAATCCCATGAAACATAGTCTTTGTATGCATCCATGTATACAGGTTTGCATGTATATATGTGTACATGTAATTATGTATATATGTTAGACAATATGTATTTGTGCATACGTGCATAAGGATGGTATGTATCTTTAAATTTTAGATTGCATAGGTAACATGTAGTTCATAGCCATCTAGTTAGAGTAATATGATCACTTTGTGCATATTGGTATTTAATTCTGGAAGTTGATGTTTCCAAAGTTGTTTTTTTAAATTTGGAAAGTGGTATTTAGCTATTTTCTTGATTGTGTTTCAAAGTGAATGCATTAAATAGAATGTGGACTTATCATGTAATATAGATTTAAGTGACTAGAGATGCATTGTGATTACTTTGAGCGTTTCATTTTTTGTTATTCTGCAGATCTGTGTAGTCACAGGAGATGATGTTGCTGTAGAGTCAAGACCTGGAACCAAGCTACTTGATACATGTATCCATAGATACATGGTTGTGGACATCTATCATGGTATCCATAGATGCGTAGATACATGTATCTATGGATAGATGTATTCATAGATACATTGACACATATATGGATAGATGCCTGTATACATTTGCACATAGAAAGACATACATATATGTGTGGATGCATCTATAGGTAGAAGAATACATAGAAACATAGTTGCATGGATAGATAGATAGATGCATAGCTAGATACATAAATGCTTAAATATACATGTATGGAAATATCCATGGATTGCATATGAAGTTGCATAGATACATATATCCATGGCTGCATGTGTACATAGGTGCATGTATTGCAGTACACATGGATGCATGTATAAGTGTATCTCCGGGCAAGATGCATGGTTGCATGTGAGGCTTGTAAAGTTTGTATATTTTTTATTACTACAAAGTGGTCTCATAAAGAGAGGTTTGGAACGAAAATTATGTCAACATGTATGATAATGAGAGTTTTTTCCTTGAACCTTGTTATATATTTAAAGAGTAACTAGCAATGCAAACAGTGTTCCCTTTAGTCAGATGCCATTCAATGCATTGAGCTTGCATCAGTGGATTATGTACCTTTAGCCACTAGTTTGAATCAAAGTATGCATATGGATTCAAAATCAAAAGCTCTTTCCTGTGAACCTATTTTTAATTTGCCTATGCATTTTCCCAAAATGCTTTTAACTAGTAGCATTGGCCAATCACATTTTGCCATTGAACATATTACTTATTTTTTTGTACAGTTTGCATTTGGAGAGCTATTTTATATATTGGAAAATTAGCATATATCTATTTTTCTATTCGACTTAGTAGCTTTATAAATCATTTTTGTTTTAAAAACTCGGGAAAATGCGAACGCATAAATTGATTAAATAAATTTAAGCAAAGGCATAGTTTGAAAGTTGGTGGCTAGAGGTACGTAATCCATGAATACAGATTAAATGCATTAAAATATCAGGAAAATTTGAGCGCAATGCATGAATGCAAATTAAATGCATTAAATGACATCTGGTTGGAGGTGAACGCGCTGGAGTGGCTTGGTGACCATGCATGGACAGGGTACTTTGGTCATTTAATATAGAGTTAAGCCACTTGCTATGCATCTTTGTTACTTTGTGTGTGTTGTTTTTGTGTTCTGTAAGCCCGTGTTCTCAAAACCTACATTCTGCAATTGCTTTGAGCTTTCTCGCTATGATGAAAGCATACAGGATAAAGGAATTTTGTGAACTGTTATAGTTAATGTGCTCATAGGCACATATGCAAAATATGGAAACATATAGAAGGGAAGCGAATTGTTCAAAAAAACTTGTCAAAGAAATGTGGTCCCATGGAATGCAATAAGTGTTCACAATGGACACTTTGGTTTTTGCATGTTAACTTTGTCAGATAATGAAATTTGGTACGAACAATGTTGAAGCCATCACATGAACAATAGAACTATTCAACACTGAACTCTATTCTTGTAATAATTATTGGAAAAGCTATAAATGCCATAGATGAAATAATATGAATAAAATTCTAGTTTATGGTTTTCTTGAAATGCAATGAAAAAACTGCTATAAAGGCATAAGACAAGGTTGTGTAACATATTGACATTCCTGTATCTAATTTCTTTGGACATGAATGCTTTACACATTTTATTGCAATAGTAACATGTCTACGAAAATGGGACAATAGAGATCATAATTCAGTAGTTTTTAGTGTGAGTATATATGTATCCTGATACATATAAGCTTGATCTGGAATTTATGAAAACAACTGCTATGTACAGTGAAAGAGCTAATTAGTGTTACTATATGCGATATCCATATAACATAATAAATTGGTACAAGGCTAGAGTGGCACATCCATAGATACATGGACGCATGTATACGCAATTGCATATAGGGATACGTAGAAGCTTAGATGAATACATGCATACATGAATATGTGCATATGTGCATATGGACATAGAGGCATATATACATGTAAATACGCATATATGCAGCGAAAGCAACATATGGATTTGTGTATATAGGAGTGTACTCTATACATTAGAATGCATGATGGAAAAGTGACTATAAAGTACAATGCATAAAAGCAGGGGCGAGACTTGGTTGCATAACAGCATAAAAATGAAAAAAGCCAGAGGAAAATAACCATTTATTGTCTCAAGTAACTTGTTAATGGGTCTAGAGTGTGCAACCATAACAACTTCTACTTGGTCACCATAAACTCTTGAAAACGTAAGAATCAGAAAGCAAATATTGGAAAAGCTAGGAAGGACAGAATGCAAAAGGGAACATTTAAACTATATAGTTTGAATGGCATTATGCATGGAGGGGTAATAATTATTGAACATATATGTCAGACGTACATAGAGAACCATTGTCTTCATAGGTGCAAAAACAAAATTAGAGTTTCAGATGTCCATATTCAAGAAGACTTTAACATAGTAACCTATAGAAGTGTCTAAATGTATAATAGCAATAGAGTATTTTAAAACCAAAGATGTCTTTAACATGTGAAAACCAGTGAAATGTCTTGGAGCATGGAAAGGAAAAAAAGTAAAAGTCTAACAATGTAAATATGTGCTCCTGTATTCCTAGTTTCCTGTAAAGCCAACAAAATGCTATGTATTAGAAACATAGTTTGTATGGATAGTGATTTGAGGTGCTGGTTCAAAAGAGAAAAAGTTTACATATGAATGACTTTATTACCTTCTGGTGATGTTTCCTGTCTATTTGTCAATGCAAATGGCTTCAACAATGGCATTGTTTTGGTCAAGGCTAAAATGTCCTTCAACACTGAAGTCTCGTAGGATGAATATCACTGTTGACTTGTCCTTGATATAGTCTTCATAGTTGAGCCTTTGTAGTGTGGGAAATAGACGGTGCATGGTGACCTAGTCAATTGAAGATTGAATTGTTTGATTGTCATAAGTTGTTATGGTAGTTTTAAGTTGTAAACAAAATGTATAATTGACTTGCTGGTTGCACTGTTTACAATGAGCAGTTTTTTCTTGGAGTGTGCCATAAGCAGCAAATTTGAATTTGCATTTTGGACAAAATGCATGAAATGGATTGGAAAATTCATTTGCTACTTTTAGAGTACCAGAAACCTATAGAATATGGTTCAAAATTGTTAGAGGAGACAAAAATACAAGTTTGGATGAACTAGTTTTTTAAAAAAAGAATGTTGTTACCTTGAAAGTTGAATGTAGTAGGCTGTTGAGTTTTTCCAAGCTTCTTTTTTCATTCAAGGTACAGATGAATGTTGATCGACATGTGTGAAATGTGTTCTTTTGATCTGTTTTTCTTACAACATTCTTGAAAAGCATTGCAGGTGTTTTATTTGTATGCAACTAGTCTTCGATTGCAAAGTATTGTTGCTCATATGTTGACTGTAATAGCAGCTGCAATTCAATGAGAGGATTAGATTTTGTTACAGAAATTGTTATAGAGACCACTGTAGAACATTAAAAGCTTGAAACTGAAAGAAGAGGTAAAAGTTTTGTAGACTGAAATACCTGTGCTCTGTCTATGTTAGTGTGGCCATCTTTGATGTCAACTACAAATTGGGTACCCATTTTCCTGGCACCAACTACCAGCGCAGCTATTGTGCCAGTTGGGTACTCATTTACAGTTGGTAGCAATTGGCTGATAGTCATACTTGGGATGAATTTGTACTCTTGACAGAGGCGGGAGATGTTTTCAGTGGTGCTTATGTCTGTTAAAATAAAAATGCAATCACAGTCACCTCTGTCATAATCTGTCCTAGGTGCAACTTGGAAATCTGAGATTGAAATAGCTGATCCCGGGACTATTTTAGGCTCATGTTGATACACAAGGTTTCCACTAACATTTAACGTGATTGTCATTTCTTCTTTGTGATCTGTCAGATCAACACGTAGCATTTCTCGTGTTTTGTTGGCCTTATCCAATGTTGCTTTGTAGACAACAAGGACATCACCTTGGAAGGTGTCTCCGGCTCTTCTTGCATTTAGCTGTTCGATTGAAACAATCCTAGGTTTCTTGACTCTTGTCCTACAAGGAACAAGGATAATGTCAATTGAATGCTAATTTAATATTAGCAAGTTGGGAAAATGGTGGTACAATGTAGAACGAAGTACTTTACTGTTGTGCTGACTCTTCTTGTGCAATTTGCACCTGTTTTGCTTGTCTTTTTGATACATCTTTTGGTGTCCTGCAAAGAATTGGAATAATGTTATTTGAATATTTGTGATTTGGGTGAATGAGTATGAAGGAATAATACTATGAGCACTTTACCATTGTGTTGATTCTTCTTGTGTGGTTTGTATTTGCTTTGACTGTCTTTTAATTTCATCCATAGATCTCTTGCAAATAATGGATATAGCATTGGAAAAGACATTGCAATGCATAAAGGTGATATAAGGCTATAAGTTCTATAAAGTTGAATTTTTCTATTGTGCAACATGCAATTTTAGGAAAATTGGATTGTGATCAGTCCAATATGCTTCTGATATATAGATAGAGCATATATTTGTAGTCGTGTTGGACCAAACGTGATCAATGACTGAGTTACCCATGCTGTGTTATTGGTTCAACATAAATTGTATATTGTTCTGCTGCATATAATTGTGAAGCATTTTTTTGCTTATGCTTTCTGAAGACATGTCGACATTAAAATCGCCTAAAATGTACAACATGTTTTATGAATTTGTGGACCCAATAATTATTTGCAAGATTGCGATTACTTCATCTATGGCAGTTGTAGGTCTTGCATAAATATTACAAACATTGAGTTCATTGTTAGATAGCATTACTGTTAATGTGATAGCTTCAATATTTGAGGTTTCATGCTGTGTTGTTTTTGACAGGAGTAAATGTTTCTTGATTAAAGTTGCTATGCCATGTATGTTATGTACAGAGAAGCTATCAAAATTTTGCAGCAAGGTATTTAGGTCAAAGGGATGCATATGTGTCTCTTGGAGACACAAGATATCAGATTGCATTATGCCATAGTCATTGACAATGTCTTTTGCATGTGCTTTCAAGTTACGAGTGTTCAATGTACATAGGAGCATATGTGATTTGTTTTTTGAACATGTGTTTAGATTATCAAGTTGCCATTGTGCACATGTCTGAAGACGAGACATTTCTAGTTGTATTTTTTCTTTAACTTTGAAGTTTTTTGTAGTTAAAGGTTGTAACAGAAATATTGATTCTACTGATTTTGTTCGTGACAGAGCTGTATAGGTTAGTCCATGCTGTCTAATGCCTGTGGGATCAAAAGCCAAGGCCTCCATTGTTAATCCTTGGGATCGATGTATGGTTCATGCACATGCTACTTGTACTGGGAATTGTTTTCTAGTTGTAATTTTCTTGTTTATTGTTATTTTCTGGATTGGCCTAGCAATGCGTTGTATAGGCACCCAGTCTTTGTCAATGATAGTAGAATAGCAGTGTGCTAGTTTTGTGCACTGGTGATGTCCAATTGATGGGTCATTAAATTTAATCCAGACAATATCAATATTGTTTTGTGATGTATATGCTTTAAAAATTCCATCTGAACCGTTGACGAGGCCATCTTGAACATTGTAATTTCCTGCATAAAGCTCAACAAGAATGTTTGGTTTCAAGCATATTTGTGATGGGAGTGTCGTTGTGTGACTGTACACTCGTATTGCATTAAGGTCCTCGTGAACTTCATCTATCGCATCTAGCACAATCATTTGGGTTGGAATGATTGATAGCATTTTGTTGTTATGTGCTTGAACGTCTATTCTCCTATAGAAAAGGTGTGGAAGCAATGGATCTAATGGTACAGGACGAAAGAAAATTTTGTTGATATAGTCTATGTCATGAGTTGTCTGAATGCCTACTCATAGTCTATTAAGGATTGAAATAAATATTTCATCTTTTTGTCTCATGTTAGTCACCAATGAATAGCATTTTATGTGGTCTTTCCAGAAACTATAAGGCATTAATTCAATTGGAGTAGGCCTATTTTCAAAAACCACAGAGTCAAGGATAGGTTGTGCCTGGTAAAGGTCACCACAAAATATGGTATCAAGGTTCCCAAAGTATGCTGTAGGCATTTACATTATGTCTCGTAGTCTTCTATCAATATACCGTAGAAATGTTGAGCCAACTAATGATATCTCGTCTATAAGAAGTATGTGCAATTGATCATAGTGCTTTGACATAGTGTCAAGTACTTCAGTGTTCAGTGGCAGGAATTCTGATGTATTAAAAGGTATGTGAAATGTTGAATGTAATGTGAATCCCCCTATGTTATATGCTGCTTTACTTGTATATGCAGTTAATAAGCCCTTGGGTTTTTCTGGATTATTGTAAACAAAATTTCTATACATGTGAATGAGAGCTTGGTAGATGGATTTTGCTATAAAAGTCTTTCCTATTCCAACTCCCCCAGTCAAAAACAAGTGCAATGGCTTTTGTGGATTTTTCATCTTTTTTATGAGAACATCCTTAACAATTGCTTGTTGTTCTTTATTTAACATTTTTCTTAACTTGTAGTATTCATTGTTATCTATAATCTGTGGGTGCTTTGTAATTTCAAATCCATTGGAGTACGTGGTATTTGGGTTAGAATGACCTATGTTTGGAAGGTCTATTTGAATGTCATATAGTTCTTTCTGGGAAAGCTTTGCTTGCATTGGCAGGTCAATGAGCTTTTCATCTTCAAGAGACTGAAGATCATTTATAGCTTTGTCAATGTCACCCCATGCGGAGTTTGTGCTGTGGATGAACTATGCGCGGTTTGTTTGAATGGTTTGTTCATGGTACATGTATGCATGTTCCCAAGATTCAAAGTTTTGTTTGAGTGTATACTCATTAATGGTAAATGGAACATAGAGAACCAATTGCTCTCTACAATGATTCTCTATATCGAAGTGTTTGTTGAAATTGATAAACCGTACCACATTGGGTTTGGCCTTTGGTTCAATTGTAGCACCGTATTTGTTGTATCTTGAAACAAATTCTGCAAGACATATGTCCACTATTGTTTCAGGGCATTTTAAATAGTAGTCTATAATAGATTTCGCAAGAACGTTTTCTGATTCATCTGGCTCATTGCTCAATTGTTTAACAGATTTGAGTATAAATGTGCGATCATTGTCAGATTGTGTATCAATGAATATACATTTTCTTGAACTATAATTTAATGGCAATGACAGAACAATATGTGCAGCTTGTTGTGATGACATTTGTTGCAAGTTAAGCATGGCATTTCCAAGTTTACTTACCATTCGTATTGCATCAATATTGTCTTGCTTGTGGTCTGTACGTATTCTTTTGAATGCATATGTCATTGACTTGTCTACTTTTGCAATATATGAGCTATAGTACATAGCAGCAACATATGCATTCAGGACAAATTGTGCATTTGTATTAGCCTTCCAAAGATCTAGAATTTTCCTTGAAAAACTATTGTTCCATATTTGTGATGGTTTTCTTTGTAAGAAAAGTGTAGGCCTGTTTAATGTTGAGCTCAAAGCTTTAATGTATTCATTGTTAGTTAAGTTTAATTCTTTTAAGAACATTTGAAAAGTGAATGTTTCATCATAGTTTGTTTTTTGAAGTTTTGAAAAGATGTCAGTGGCATTTACAGTTATCGCTTCAATCTTTTGGAGTATTGGTAAAAGTAAATTTGACTTTTGCATTGGTGGGAAAGGAAAATTGTACCTACAAAGTTGTTTTCTTGATCTCTTGCATTTCTTTGTATGATGGTGTTTGTGTACCATTGCCAAAGGAAGTTCCAAATTTTCAGTGTCGCAAGTAATATACTTATCAACAAAAGCTATGATGTCCGTGTTGTTATTTTCTGTGTAGATTGGTATATTTTAACCCATATGAGGAAATGATCATGTTCATTTCCTCAATTTTGGAACTCAGTGACTGAGAAGTAATCAATGACATTTCCAAAGAAAGAGTCATCTGTAAGTATCAATTTTTTTATTGGATTGATTCTATGTTTATAGTAACATGCACAAGTGATAGGATCTTTCTTGATTAGTTCAAATTTGTCAACGTGTGTTGGGTGATTAGATTCTTGATGGTTTTGTGCTGATTGGTGTAGATTGTGCAGCTCTTGTAATGTTTGAATTAGTGGATCCCAATTTTGCTCAGCACTAGAGAAAGTGATGAAAAATGTCGGTGGTCCTAGTTGTCGAATCATAGCAAATACATTTTTCTTAAGTTGTTGTGAATAGTCTGGAGAGATTCTTATTCTTTTGAAATCAACATATCTAATATTTGATTTAAGAATTTTTTCTAGGTTTGGTTTGTGTTTAATGTCTTTCGCAAATAGCTTTTGCCTTTTTAACTGGCCCTTGCGGATTCTTATTGTCATTGCAGATAGTACTTGCTGTATTAGTACCTTTATAGCTTTGAAAAAATGTTTGTTGTATGATATGCAAATTGTCTTTGTGATTGTAAGAGCTCCTAGCGTACTATTTTCTGATACGTAAAGTTTTTTACAATGTCATTATCACGTGGTTTGCCAAAGAATAAAGTTGGGAAATTCATTTCTTTAGCATAGATGTCCTTAAATATTCCAATTAGATACTTGTGCTCTGCAGGTGCAATTTCAATAATCTTGTCTTCCATGTTATGGATACTTCTAGACTCAATGAATCCATGTATCAATGTTTCTGATGGGTTTTCATTTTCCATTTCACTGTCTAATTCTGTTTCACTTGTATTTTGTGGGCTATTGTCTTTGTTTTCTTCAGTGCATTGGAGAACTTCTTGCCAATGTTGGTTTATGTGGACTTCGTGCATTTTGTATAATGGTGTCCTTGTTAATTGAGTCAAAGCTTGCATGATGACATTTGGGTGCACCATGCCTTTTTGAAATGCATTTTTGTATTTTAAGCGTCTTTTCAATGAAACAACAATTGTTTGTGTGTTGTTAATTGATTGTGGTAATGTTCTTTGTACAATGTTCATGTCAATAGGGACATTTATAATAGAACTTGTTAGGCCTATTTGCGACCTTTTGAACCCTAGTTCCCAAATCTGTGCAAATGCAATTCTAAGTGAGACAAGTCGTTCTTCTAGATGAGTTAAATTTTGCACATAGCACAATGGTCTATTAGTTCTTATTTTCTGTGGCGTAGCATACTTTGGAATAATGGACTATTTCAATGCAAAGTAGCATAGATTGCATATGAAATATGTCAATGGTAAGGAATCTGATTGTAGTAGCTTACAGTATAGTTGTTTTTGTTTTTCTTTGAATATCCTGATGTCCTTGTTGAAGCAGAGCACTTGGCAAATTGCACATGGGTATTTTAGTGTATCTTGTATTGCTGCTTTATAAATTTCTATTGGTGTCAATGTTTTTTTTTCTTTGGGCTGCTAGGTACACTTTCTTTTTGTTTTTCTTTTCTAATCAAGTTCTTCAGGTGATTAAGTCTTATTGTTGATTTATGTTTAAAATTGTTTGCTATGACAAATGGTATCAAATTTTCCTTGTTTTTAGGCAAAGCATGTGGCTTGATCAATTAAGTATTTTTGTATTGTGGACAATTTCTGATCAACTTTTTTAGTTGGAGTAAGCTTGTTGAGCATTGGCGAGTTAGATTTTGGGCTTTGATTCTTAGAAGTGGCTCAAAATGTCCAGCCAGAGGGTTTGTATCATGGAACAGTATAGAGACTGATTTTGTATATCTAGAATCATTGAAATCTAAGTACTTCCTTGATGTTGTCAATGACCAGAGGCTTATTTGTATTTTTAACCATTTGGATATCCAGTGGATGCAAAACAAGTCACCCCAAAATCCACATTCGCTATGGGCTATGCATGGGCTTGCAGACAATCGCATCTTGCAGAAGTATGTTTCTTGATCATGTACTTTGTGCAATGTATATAGAGTGCTAGGATTTAGTTCATTGTTATATGATTTAATTGCTTCTTTTTCCTTTTTTTGAAAGCAAGCTAGGAAATAATCTATAGCTCCATTGCGTAATTGAGGTTAGGTGTACTAGTTGTTAAGTAGCACTTGAAGTGAATCAAACAAACAATCGCCAACATTGTATGCCAATGTGCTTAATCTACAAAGGCCTTCAGCTCTAAGGACATTGTCAATGTTTGACATTTGAGGATACTTTGTGCATAGTTTTTTTATTTCATGTGAACTTATGGGCTGTTTTGAAGTTACGTTTTGTGTTTCAATTTTCAACAATGGTTCAAAGTGTCCACTTAAAGAATTCATGTCATGAAATAGTATAGAGACTGATTCTGTGTAATCAAAACTATTGAACTGTAAGTACCTTCTTGCTGTTGTTCTTGACCAAAGGGATATTTGTATATTCAACCATTTGGATATCCAGTGAATGCAAAATAGGTCACCCCACAATCCACTTTCTGTGCAATCTGCTTGTGGCTTTACAGATAATCGCATTCTACGGAAATATGTTTGCGGATCATGTACTTTGTGCAATGTATATAGAGTATCAGGGTCTAGTTCATAGTTGTATGATTTTATTGCTTCTTTGTCCTTGTTTTCAAGGCAATTCAAAAAGTAATCTATAGCTCCATTTCGTAGTTGAATTGATGTGTAACAATTGTTAAGCAATAGTTGTAATGAGTCAAACAAACAATCACCAACATTGTATGCAAAAGCACTCAATCTACAAAGGCCCTCGCCCTTAAGCACATAGTCAATGTTTGATATTTGGGGGCGCTTTGTTAATTCATAGGTTTCAACGTCTATCATTTTCTTTGTTTCTTGTGTATCCTAATTTGTTTGAGAATAGCAAATGTTGTGTATGAATAACATCTAACGCTACTATCTAGATTACAAAATCTATAATTGTTTACATCGTCGCCTATGTGCTTTTACTCAATAGCATTCCATAGTATTAATCATGGTGTCAAGGATCTTGGAAGTTAATAATCTCTATATATGTTGGAAAATGGATCTTGAGTAGTAGCAGAAGCCTACGTAACATACCACATAGCAAACAATTTAATAGAAGCACAAGGGGAAAATAGTATTAATTCTTCAACCTGGCCTTGTTATCCATTGTGCCCCAGTAGGATTGTATGTACTTATTCTTGTTACATTGAAAAAGTGGATAAATGAGTGCAATGCATGATGTATACTTTTAGTGCCACAAACACAAAACAATATTTTCAGGTAGCTTTGTTTACATGCAACAAAGGGTCGACAAGAATCTTTTTTTCTCACATTGTCAATCTCAATCTATGGTATTTAAATGTTTTGTGTAATTGGATTCCTTTGTTTCTATGTACTTCTAAGCGACGATTTTTTTCAAAGAACAAATTATTTTAAAAGCTATTCAGATAAACATGAATTAAGTGGCATGTAGAGAATAGTTTCACAAATCATTTCCATTTAAAGAAAATTAGGGAAATGCAAAAGCATTGTTTGATCAAAGAAGATCTATGGCTTTTCTTATTTGTGGGAATAGCTTTTAAAATCATTTGTGTTTTAAAAATTTGAGGAAAATGCAAAGGCATAGGTCCATTAAGCAAAAGTGAAGGCATAGATTGATTGAATAATTAAAAAAAGAGATTGAAACTCAGAGGTGCAGGCACATAGTGCATATATGCAAAGAAAATGCATTAAATAACATGTGGGTGGATGAGAAACTGCTGGAATGGCTTGGTGGACATGTATAGCCAAGCTGCTTTGTTCATTTGTTATAGACTTAAGTCAGCTGTTAAGCATGACTATTACTTTGCGCAAGTTGTTTTTCTATTCTACAAGTCTTTGTTCTAGGAGAGTTTATAGCGATTGAGCAGACTTTGTTATAGTTACAGTATCCAGAACTAGAAATGAGTTACTTGAGGCAATAAATAGTTTCTTCCCTCAGTTTTCTTGTACTTTAGAGGTTTAAAGCACGCAGTGAAATTGGCAATGTGAGCAAAAACAATTGTGGTTAATGTCATTTTGCATGTAAGCAAGACCATGGAAAAATATTGTGCCATGTCTATGAGTGATGTAGTACATCATTCATTGTACTCATGTGCCATGTCAGCTTTTGAAATTAACTTTGTAGGCTTTTATTTGTAATACAGGAAAATCAAACATACGTTAACTTGCAAACTGCACAACAACTTGCCATAGATACAAGCAGTCCTATGGAAAAAATTGCCTTAAATGCATATAGGTAAAAACCAATTGACATAAAAACAAAGACTTATGACTCTAAAGGCTATTTGAAACTACAAACAAGGTTTAAAAATTGCATGTTAGTAGTTCATTCTATTCTATGGATATTGTATAGAGGAAGTATAACTTATTAACACATAAGCAAAACCTGTTCTATTGCTCGAAGATAAATTACTATTGCAATTGTGGAAAATGCGTTTTCCTATTTGTATAAGTGGAAGCATCCTTCTAAATCATTTATGTTCAAAGAAATGAGGAATACAAGATGACAAAATGAATACATGGAAAAGAACTTTATGCAGTTATTATATTGAAGAATTTCAATTGCATTTCAAGAAAAGCAAAAAGACAATTTGGAAAATTGACCTTGCAATTTGCTATCAAACGATCAAGTATACTTGTAAAAATGTACAAATTATGATAGGCACAAGCAATTTTTCCTAGTGCAGTTTGTGCGTGATTGTTTAAATAGAGTTGAAAGCATTGATCCCTGTTACAAGGACAATTTAGACAAATGAGTACAGTGAGTGACATATACTATGCTATTCATAAAAACAAAACATAATTCTTTTGTAGATTCATTTGAACAAGAAACAACCCAAGTAAGAACTTTTGTTTCTTAAAATGCAAATTGCATTTTATAATTTTTAAATACTTATTGCTATTTGTGTACCCTATAATATAGAACATTTTTTTGCATATGCATGCACTAGTGTAATTTTGTTATTGCAATGGTGGTATAAGCTATTTAAGAGCAATCAATGGAATAGATCCCATATTTTCTTAAGCGCCTAAAAAAGTGTAAATAGGCCACAACAACTTGTCAATACTAAGCCAAAAAACAACACAAACTTTTGCTAGCACTGTTAAGTTTTGGTAAAAACAATTTCCAGCTATTGTTTAATGCCAAACTAGCTATCACTTAATAGTGAAAGCGACATAAATATTGATTTCATTTCCATATGCATAAGTTTATTTTGTACCATTAAGTAGCACTTACTATTACTTGTGCAATGAAGCCACATGCAAGTAGAATTCATAACTCATGGCATTTAGATACACCCAAGGATAAATACAAACCAAAGTTGTTGGCATCCTGATAAGAAAGATGATGAGATACATCCAATTAATGTATGCGACAACATCCTATTCAATGAAGATGATTTGGATAGGAATGTTAGAAATCAGAATCCTTATTGGTGTGTGAGTAATCCTCTTTTTCAAGACTTTTCAAGGAAATTGCATGCCAATATTATCAGTGAACAAGTAGGATCAGATTTTTTAATTGACTTTGTTTGATGGGTCAAATGTGCACAAGGATAGTTATAATTATTTCTTTGTTTTAATTATTATGTATATAAATACTATTCAACAGTTACCTAATTAATTAGATATGAAATGACAGAAGGAAAAATAAAATTAATTAATTAAGATAATTTGTTTCATTAATTAATAAGGTGAATTATCGTGTAAAAGTACAAAAATTAGAAGTTGCGAAAAAATCCTCTTTTCTTTATGCTTTAATGACAGCGAGAGAGATGAAAGCAATTGCAGAGTTTAGGCTTATATCTGTAAATTGCATTTGCTTGACAGTTTGTAAAGTGCTCTCAACACAATGTCCTCATATTATTTGTAAGGTCCTATTATGGGACATGCTAACAAAATAGTGGCTCTAAAGCTTGCACTATGGAATAGTTCTACAGTAATTGAAGATATGCAATTTTTAGAGGACTCATAAGCACCAAGTTATTGTTAAGCTCTCACATTGTACATTGGACAAAATACAATTGCTTGTCCAAGGAACTAGTCTCTGAAGAGTAGCCTAGGTTGAGCACTATGAAACCCAATGTGCTTATGGACATTAAAATGAAAGAAAATTGATGAAAGAAACTATTTATTGCCTAGAGTAGCTTGTATGCAAGTGTCCTTTTTTGGAACCATGACAACCTTTGCCCTATCACTGTAAACTCTTTCCTAGAAAAGACATATCGACACACACATATATGTATACATATGTATATATACGTATAGATACATCCATGTAAAGACAGATTAATGCATCTATGGACATAAACATATATGTATTCATATGATTGCATGCATATACACATAGATGCATCTATACACACATACATATATGCATAAATACATATATGCACAAATATATCTAGAGTCACATGCATACATGCATATATGCATCTACAAATGTCTACATAGATATGCACATAGGTAAATGTATATGCACATAGAGACATGCATACATACATACATGCACTGACACATTAGGCAGAAAGTGATAGTGACAGTGAACTAAAGCACTTTGAAACACAACTTCATGATGCACTTTAATGGAAAGGAACTGTGGAAAATAACAAATTATCATCTCAAGTAACTCATTTCTAGGTCTGGGCCCTGCAACTGTAACATCTCCTGCTCAGTGGCTACAAACTCTTCCTCAGAACAAGAGCTTACAAAACACAAAAAACAACACACGCAAAGTAATAGAAAATACATAGCAGGTGACTTAACTCTATATTAAATGACCAAATTACCCTGGCCATGCATGGCCTCCAAGCCATTCCAGCACCTTCACCTCGAGCCAGATGCCATTCAATGGATTTAATTTATATTCATGTATTACGTACATCTACCCACCAGTTTGATAAACTATGCCTTTGCTTAATTTTAATTAATCAATCTATGCACTCACAGTTTCCTGATATTTTAATGCATTTAATCTGCATTCATGGATTATGCACCTCTAGCCGCCAACTTTTAAACTATGCCTTTGCTTAAATTTATTTAATCAATTTATGCGTTCGCATGTTCCCGAATTTTTAAAACGAAAATGATTTATAAAGCTACTTGGACGAATAGAAAAATAGATAAATGCTAATTTTCCAATATATAAAATAGCTCTCCAAATTCAAACTATACAAAAAAATAAGTAATATGTTAAATGGTGAAATGTGATTGGTCAATGCTACCAGTTAATTGCATTTCGGGCGAATGCATAAGTATTCTTGTCTACTGGCAGGAACTAATAAAAGCATTTCAACCAAATGCATGAGTATTCTTGCCTTGACGTTAGGAGCCAATAAAATTGTGACTATAGAAAATAGTTTATCCAAGTGAGTGCTATTAGGTTTGTTATCTTCAATTTCAAACTCCTTTGACGTTAATGCATTTTCTTTGGTGGTAGAATATGGAGATTCTTTTTTTAACTGAGAGTCCAGAATAAGATGACATATACAAATAAATTTAAGCAAAGACAGGTTAGAAAACTGACAGCTTTTATCAATAGAAAGGGGACGTTTACAGTGACAAATCAAAAGCTCCTGTGCTCGTTGAATGAATACCAAGAGACAAGTTACTCAAGGCAACAAATTGCTACTTTTATTTATTTTGCTTCATTTTATCCCAGAAATGCAAGTTGGGTTTCACAATGCATAAAAACACATTTGTGCAAACAACTGCCAAAATTATAATTGCAATGGATGACAGTGATAGTGTAATGGATACTAATAGTCCAAACACCGAAATACACTAGCTAGTTTATTTTTAGATTCAATGGAAACAAGTATCAATTGGAAACAGATTAACCTAGTAGTCTATTTATCATAGGTTCTTGAATTCCAAATGCACAAGTGCGAGCATGGTTCTCTACAGGCTTTTGCTATGCATTTTAACTATATTGTTGTTTTGCATCGAGCCTAAAGAACCACTGCAAGTATGGTTTCCAAACATATTTAAATCAATGAATGTAAGTCAAAAAAGGTTTCCAATTACACTTAATACTTGAACCATGAAGCATCATTGCTTCAAGCTATAGCAAAAGTGCAGACATGGACACAAAAGCAAATTCAACAATGACATCATCAAACAAGGATTTGTTTGCTATTACTATGATTAACTATTGAACTCAATTGACTCATCAATCAAACAGCTTGATTGATCACTGACCTAATTTGTTTCAAAGCTATCTTGTTAAACTGATTAGTTAATTTCATTAATGAGTAAAAGATAGAATTGACTTAATTTGCACGAGCTAAGTGTAAGATTGACTTGTTTGTTAATTGACTTTGATTAATGGTTTAGAGATAGATGAGACAAATTAAATTGTCATGAGCAAAATGTGAGATGGACTTATTGGTTGCTACGCCACATATACTATGACATTTGAGCTTTCATGAAATAATAGCGAAAGCAATAGAATAAACAGATGGCTTCAACATAGGCGAAGGGATACAATTAATATGGACAGCTATAGCCTGTTGAATATTTGTAGCATAAGAAACAGAAAGGAAGATGTTGGTGAAGATTTTGCAATTTCGGTTTACAATTGCATTTGCTTCCTTGTCTATAAAGCCTTTTCAAGAAATTCTTTTTTTTTTGCATATGAATGGCCATGATTGGTTTAATTGATTTGGTGTACAAAGATGTTTTTTAATTAACTATAATTAACTATTCAAGAAAATTGATCTATCAATGAACTAGTTTCATTGATTAGTCAAGTAACTTGATTCACAGTTAACTTGATCAGCTATATAGTTGATTTGCTTGAATGTTTGCAAAAAGCCTTTTTCGACAAATAATTCTTTGCATAATTTGCAATCACCACACACGAAGAGCCAACATTTCTTCAAGGGATTCTGTCAAATAGTTTAAATGTTTTTGCTTGTGCTCCCATATTTGGTATGCATGTTCCTGACAGCATTTCAAACCATTATATCTATCAGAAATCTACGTCTTATGATGCTTAGATGAATGTACATATGTTGTTCTAAAGCTCTTTTTCTATTAAAAGCACACAAAATGTTTAGAAAGATTGTGTATCTGTGAATGTGAATAAGCAAGATTGATTTAACTAATTTGGAGGATAAAGATGACTAATAATTAGCTATGACTAACCGTGGAATACAATTAATTCATCAGCCAATTAGCTTGATTGATCGCTGAATTAACTTGTTTGAAAGCTATCATGTTAAGCCAACTAGCTAATATGCCACATACAGTATGACATTTGAGTTTCAAATAAGTCTCATGCACGCAAATCTGTTATCATGTTAAATCCATGTAAACATTGATGTTCCAATTCCATGGGGTCATTCTATTTCCATTTTTCCAAGTTCATTTCATTCCATTATCAAGAACCAATAATTAAATGTTTAAACCAGGTACATGCAAATAGAAATGCAAGTAGGGTTTCAACAATGACATCATCTAACAAGCATTTGTTTGCTATTACTATGATTAATGATAGAATTGACTTAATTTGCACGAGTCAAGTGTAAGATTTACTTGTTTGTTAATTGACTTTGATTAATGGTTCAGAGACAGATGAGACAAATTAAATTATCATCAGCAAAATGTGAGATGGACTTATTAGCTGCTACGCCACATATACTATGTCACTTGAGCTTTCATGAAATCACCCCACACTAGTTCCATCAAATCATGGAAGGGATGAACGTTGAACTAATAGTATGATAGTCACCACAACATTTAAGTAAACCTATGCTCAACACTCTCTTTTCCATTATCAATTGTATTCCCAATTTCATCCATGAAGAATATCCTCAAAGATATATAATTCATGGATGCATAGGTTGAAGAAGTTCTTCATGGATCAAAGATATGGAATTCATTGATGAAAGAAATGGAAATCATGGATCAAAGTCATGGCTAACAGCAGGATCTGCAGGTTGACAAAGTTCTTCATGGACGAAATTGGGAATAAAATTGATAATGGAAAAGAGAGTCTACACCATAGGTTTACTTAAATGTTGTGGTGACTGTCCTACTATTGGTTCAATGTTCATGACCTTCATCTACTCAAAAGTTCTTGCTTGTTTATCATGTAATATAGATTTTAGTGACTAGAGATGCATTGTGATTACTTTGAGTGTTTCATTTTTTTGTTATTCTGCAGATCTGTGTAGTCACAGGAGATGTTGTTGCTGTAGAGTCAAGACCTGGAACCGAGCTACTTGATACATGTATCCATAGATGCGTAGATACATGTATCTATGGATAGATGTATTCATAGATACATTGACACATACATGGATAGATGCATGTATACATTTGTACATAGAAACACAGATACATATATGCGTGGATGCATCTATAGGTAGAAGAATACATAGAAACATAGTTGCATGGATAGATAGATAGATGCATAGTTGGATACATAAATGCTTAAATATACATGTATGGAAGTTGCATAGATACATATATCCATGGCTGCATGCATAGATACATATTAATATGGACATCTATAGCCTGTTGAATATTTGTAGCACAAGAAACAGAAAGGAAGATGTTGGCGAGGATTTTGCAATTTGGGTTTACACCTAGCAATTGCATTTGCTTCCTTGTCTATAAAGCCTTTTCAAGAAATTCCTTTTTTTGCATATGAATGGCCATGATTGGTTTAATTGATTTGGTGTACAAAGATGTTTATTAATTAACTATAATTAACTATTCAAGAAAACTGATCTTTCAATGAACTAGTTTCATTGATTTGTCAAGTAACTTGATTCACAGTTAACTTGATCAGCTATTTAGTTGATTTGCTTGAATGTTTGCAAAAAGCCTTATTTGACAAATAATTCTTTGCATAATTTGCAATCACTACATACCAAGAGCCAACATTTCTTCGAGGAATTCTATCAAACAGTTTAAATGTTTTTGCTTGTGCTTCTATATTTGGTATGCATATTCATGACAACATTACAATCCATTATATCTGTCAGAAATCTACGTCTTATGATGCTTAGATGAATGTACATATCTTGTTCTAAAGCTCTTTTCCTATTAAAAGCATGCAAATTGTTTAGAAAGATTGTGTATCTATGAATGTGAATAAGCAACATTGATTTAACTGATTTGGAGGATAAAGATGACCAATAATTAGCTATGACTAACCATGGAACACAATTAATTCATCAGCCAATTAGCTTGATTGATCACTGAATTAACTTGTTTAAAAGCTATCATGTTAAGCCAACTAGCTAATATGCCACATACACTATGACATTTGAGATTCAAATAAGTCTCATGCACGAAAATCTGCTATCATGTTAAAGGCATGCAAACATTGATGTTCCAATTCCATGGGGTCATTCTATTTCCATTTGTCCAAGTTCATTTCATTCCATTATCAAGAACCAATAATTAAATGTTTAAACCAGGTACATGCAAACAGAAATGCAAGTAGGGTTTCATAGTGCTTTAAGACATTGTTATACTTTGATATAAATTCATATTTTAAACTACTTTTAGTATTATTTATTCGAGTTTCTTGTTGAAATGCAAAGGTTTCATTTGCATTTGATAGGAATTATGTAGAAATCCTCTTGTCCATTTTACTTCATGCATGTGAGCCTTGTAAAGTCTGTATATTATTGACTACTGCAAAGTGGTCCCATAAAGAGGGCTTTGGAACCAAAATTATGTCAACACGTGCGATAATGAGAGCTTTTGAACTACGAGTGAACAGTGTGTTGCTTTGAGCTTTTCCATTGTCATCAAAGCATAAAGGATAGAGGGGTTCTGTTAAAAGTTGTGGTTGTTGTCCTCATACGCATAAACTCGTATTTTAAACTACTTTTAGTATTATCTATTTGAATTTCTTGTTGAAATGTGAAGGTTTCATCTGCATTTGATAGGAACTATGTAGAAATCCTCTTGTTCATTTTACTCCATGCATGTGAGCCCTGTAGAGTTTGTATTTTTTTTTATTGCTGCAAAGTGGTCCCATAAGGAGAGCTTTGGAACCAAAATTATAGTCAATTAATCATAGTCAATCAATTAATCTAATTCTACCTATTTTCTAATAGTATTGGCATGTAATTTTCTTGACAAGTCTTCAATAAAAAAGAGCATTAGCCACACACCAATAAGGATTCTCATATGTAACCTGCCCAGCCAAATCATCTTTATTCAATAACGAAATGTGACATACATTAATTGGATGTATCTCATCATCTTTCTTATCAGGATGCCAACAACCTTGATTTGTATTTGTCCTTGAATGTATCTGGATGCTATGAACTATGAATTCTACTTGTATATCGCTTGGCTATACAAGTAATAGTAAGCGCTACATAATGGTAGAAATCACAACTCATAGCATCCATATACACCCATGCACAAATACATGGTATTCAACACATTAACACAGACATGGTCTGCTAGGGCTAGTTTGTTAATTGCCTTTGATTAATAGTTCAAATGTACACAAGGCTAATTGCAATCATTTCTTTCTTTGAATTGCCATGTACTTAAAGGCTAATTAGCAATTGCCTAATTATTTAGATATGGGACAATACAAGGATGAATGGGGAAATATGAACTTGCCTAAATCATCATGAATGATAGAGCTATTGGGTAAAATGCTACATATTATGTGACATTTAAGCTTCAAAGACTGCCAATGAACAACAAAAGCTTCAAAACTCTCAGTTAACATGTAAAGGGCTGAGAAAAATTGATCTGCTAACTGAATGGGGTCATTTTACTTCAATTATCTAGCACTTATTCTTAATTGTTTAATGCAATCACATGCAACCAAAATTCAGAACAATTAGCATCTATACACACCCATGCATAGATACATGCTCTCTAACATATTGATATGCATATGGTTTTCTATCAGCACAATCCTTGAACATTGTCTAGGTACAAGTGCTAGTCTATTAATTGACATTGATTACTAGATAAAATGTATTCATAGACATAGCTTGCAATGCACAGATGCATAGATACATGCATGGATGTACACATATATACACGTACACATACATACATGATCACACGCTTACAACTATATATGCGTTCATGTATCCATGGATGCACATTTCCATGTATCAATAGATCCCTTAATATATGCACATATTGAAATGACTACATGGGCTTGGGGAATGAATATTTATGTGGCCTTTACATGATAGCAATGAATCCTATAAATATGCATATATGCATGAAAGCACATAGCCATCAATGAAGCTATGCATTTGCATTTTCACAAGCATTTTAAAACAATCACGATTCACAAAGCCACTCCCATGGGTTCCAAAAATAGATAAATGCCAATTTACCAATATGAAATATAACTCACGAAATTGAGTTCATATATCTTTAAAAGCAATATGTACAACAACCACAATATGACTGGATGGCTAGCTGGCGCCATCCACAAAAAAGCATTTAAAGCAAATGCAATAGTAATCTGTTATATACACACATACATACATGGAAACATAGATACATGCATTCATATATACATAATTACATGCACACATATATACATGCAAACCTGTATGCATGGATGCATACAAAGACTATGTTTCATGGGATTATTAAAGAGTTAAACTTGCTTTCTATATGCTTCCATATTTTGCATGTGTGCCTATGAGGACAATAACCACAATATTTGACAGTATTCCTCTATCCTTTATGACAGCTCATTGGTTCCAAAGCTCTCTTTATAGGATAGTTGTACATTGCCTACAAGACTCAGATGAATCCTTCGTATTTCAAGGAAAGATTTGAATCAATAACACTTAAAATGATCTAAACTATGATTTTACAATCAAAGTATCCAAATGCATTGGAACAATGCGAAACCCAAGTTCCATTTAAGATGTACAATGAGACTAAACAGAAGGGAAAATGCATTTGCTTTAAAGTTTGTAGAGCAATTTCAACAGTTTGTCTAGCCATTGTCCAAAATATGGTTTTCTATCAGCATAGTCCTTCAACCTTCTTTAGGTCTAACTGCTACTTTGTTAATTGACTTTGATTGAAAGGTCAAAATGTGAAATGTGACCAAGGATAATTATAGACAGCTGTACGTAAAGCAAACAGAATGAAAAATGCATTTGCTTCAAAGTTTGTAAAGCAATTTCAACAAATTCTCTAGCCATTGTCCAAAATTTGTTTTTCTACCAGCATAGTCCTTGAACCTTCTGTAGGTCTAACTGCTACTTTGTTAATTGAATTTGATTGAAAGGTCAAAATGTGAAATGTGGCCAAGGATAATTATACTTATTTATCTCTTTTAATTGTTATATATTCAAAGACTAATTAGCAATCCAAACAGCCTCGCCTCTAGTCAGATGCCATTAAATGCATTGATTTTGTATTAATGAATTATGCACCTTTAGCTAGTAGTTTTAACCAAAGTATGCATATGGATTCAGAATCAAACTCTCAAAATTAAAAAAGGTTCATTTTTGAAACGAAGATCTATTTTGAACCCCAACTGCTTAATTTTTATGAACCACATAGCATATGCCACTCACAATACCCATTTGCAAAGATTGCCCTTGTAACAAAAAGCAACGATATGATTACAAGTACAATCAATATAGTGAGAATCTTGAATTAACCTTTTTCTCTGTCTACTATATGCAACTGTAAACAAAGGAGAAGGCTCATTCTAGAAACTCACCTTGTACTACTTGTTTGAAGAATTTTCCATAGCTGGGCCACTACACGACCTCTTTTCTTCCAACCAAAAGCATTGCACCATCTAAAAAGATTTGATTAGAAAACAAAAACCATGTCTTTGTTTTTCTAAAAGAATAGCAATATATAGCACTCCTACTACGATGGATACTAATAGCGAAAACCATTAAAACACTACCAAGCATTTTTCTAGATTCAAGAGACACAAGTATAAATGTAGATAAGATTAACTACACAAACTAATTGCGACAAGTTCTTGGACCACAAATCTTCTAGCAATGAATTTGACTGCTCTTTTGCATGAAGCCTAAAACTGTTCTATCAATCAATATTAGTTAACTGCTCTATGGCAACATTGTAATTTGGATTCTACAACATTTTTGACATAGTTTTTTATAACCCCAAGATACAAAAATAGTAATGACGACATCTGACAAAATTTTTACACTTGTCGACAGGAAAAAGGTTTCTATTGCATTCTCTATGCTCCCATTGTTTGCATTTATGCCTATGAGGACAACAACCACGACTTTTAACAGAATCCCTCTATCCTTTATGCTTTCATGACAACAGAAAAGCTCAAAGCAACACACTGTCGACTCATTGTTGAAAAGCTCTCATTATCGCACATGTTGACATAATTTTGGTTCCAAAGCCCTCTTTATGGGACCACTTTGCAGCAATAAAAAAAATACAAAGTCTACAGGGCTCACATGCATGAAGTAAAATGAACAAGAGGATTTCTACATAATACCTATCAAACGCAGATGAAACCTTCGCATTTCAACAAGAAATTCGAATAGATAATACTAAAAGTAGTTTAATATACGGATTTATGACTACGAGGACAACAATCACGACTTTTAACAGAACCCCTCTATCCTTTATGCTTTGATGACAACAAAAAAGCTCAAAGCAACACACTGTCGACTCACATGCATGAAGTAAAATGAACAAGAGGATTTCTATATAATTCCTATCAAACACATATGAAACCTTCGCATTTCAACAAGAAATTCAAATAAACAATACTAAAAGTAGTTTAAAATACAAATTTATAATCAAAGTATATGAATGCCTTAAAGCACTATGAAACCCTACTTGCATTTCTTGTATCAAATAGACTAACAAAAATGAAAAGTTACCTCTTCTGACCTCAAGCAATTTGTCTCTCACTGTCCAGCGTTTTAATGTAATGAAACTCTGAAAATTACCAAATTATCACCTCAAATAACTCATTTCTGGGTCTAGACTCTGCAACTATAACATATCCTGCTTAGTTGCTAAAACTCTCCCTCAGAACAGGCGCTTACAGAAGACAAAAACAACACACGCAAAGTAAAAGAAATGCATAGCAAGTAATTTAACTCTATATTAAATGACCAAAGTATCCTAGCCACGCGTGGCCTCCAAGCCATTCCAGTGCCTTCACCTCGAGCCAGATGCCATTCAATGCTTTTAATTTTTATTCATGCATTACATACATCTACCTGCCAGTTTGATAAACTATGCCTTTGCTTAATTTTAATTAATCAATTTATGCACTCGCAGTTTCCTGATATTTTAATGCTTTTAATCTGCATTCATGGATTACGTACCTCTAGCCGCCAACTTTTAAACTATGCCTTTGCTTAAATTTATTTAATCAATTTATTCATCCGCATTTTCCCGAATTTTTAAAACGAAAATGATTTATAAAGCTACTCGGACAAATAGAAAAATAGATAAATGCTAATTTTCCAATATATAAAATAGCTCTCCAAATTCAAACTATACAAAAAAAAAGTAATATGTTAAATGGCGAAATGTGATTGGTCAATGCTGCCGGTTAAATGCATTACGGGCGAATGCATAAGTATTCCTGCCTACCGGCAGGAACTAATAATAATAATTAAAACCCAATGTTGAAAAACCATTCAATATGATCGTAGGAATCTTGAGCTTATACTTGTCCATGCTACATTGAATATGATCGTATGTATCTTCAGATTATACCAAATTAAAACCCTGCGTGCAAAGGACATTCAATTTGATTCTATGAAAAGTCGTTGAAAAGACAAAAAGACATAAAGCTTGATGAGAGGCATGCATCCTTATTCCCACGTAGTTTTCTTCGGAAGGAAATGTACTAGACCTAGGGAAAATGCATTATCTTGTGCTTTTCATGGAACCCACACTAAAATCACATCAAATTTCTTTGTCTATTTTTAATCAATTTTCTCATAAAAGTGTAATATGCATTTCGAAAAGGATGTCTTTCTGTATATTTGTATATATATTATTAAATATATATATGCTAGAAGCATTCACGACACAATATGTAAAACATTAAATGAATTAGGGCTTGGATTAAGTTTAAGGTTAAGGTTAAAGTTAGGTTTAGAGTTAAGGTTACAGTTATGGTTAGATATTGAATTATAGTTAGGGTTGAGGTTAGGCTTAGGTCAAAATTAGGATTAGGGTTATGGTTAGGTAAAGATTAGAGTTAGGGTTGGGGTTAGGGTAAGAGTTAGGGTTAAAATTACATTTAGGGTTGGGGATAGGGTTAGGGTAAGGGTAAGGGTAAATATTAGGAATAAAATTAGGGTTAGGGGTAGGGTTAGGGTTAAGGTTATAATTAGAGATATAATTACAATTAGAAGTAGGGTTAAGATTAAGATTAGGGTTATGATCAGGATAAGGGTTATGGTTAGAGATAAAATTAGGGTTAGGGTTAGGATTAAAGATATAATTAGGGTCACAATTAGGGTTAGAGTTAGGATTAGGGAAACGATTAAACAATTAGAGATAGAATTAGGATTAAAGGGTAAGGGTTAGGGTTAGAATTATAGTTAGGGCTAAGGTTAGGGTTAGAGATAGAGTTAGGGTTGGGGTTGGGGTTACATTTAGAACTAGAGTTAGGGTTGCAAATAAGGTTAGGGTTAGAAATATAATTAAGATTAGGGGTAGGGTTAAGGTTAGGGTTAGGGTTAGAATTAAAGATAGAATTAGGTTTAGGGGTAGGGTTAAGATTAGGGTTAGGTTTAGGATTAGGGTAAGGGTTACAACTAGAGATAGAATTTAGGCTTGGATTAGGGTTAGGTTAGGGTTAGAGATATAATCAGGGTTAATATGATTAGGGTTAGGGTTAGAATTAGTGAAAGGTTTACTATTAGAGATAAAATTAGCATTTGAGTTAGGTTAGAGATATAATTAGGGTTAGGTTTATGGTTAGGATTAATATTAAGGTTAAGATTAGGGTTAGATTTAGTGTTAAGATTACGATTAGGGTTAGGATCATGATTAGAGATAGAATTAGGGTTAGGATAAGGTTTTGAGTCAAGGTTATAGTTAGAGTTAGTGTTAGAGATACAATTAGAGATCAATTTAGGGCTAAGCGTAGGGTTAGGATTATAATTAAGGTTAAGATTAGGGTTAATATTAGGGTCAAGATTAGGGTTAGGGTTAGGTTTGGGGTTGGGGTTGGGGTTGGAGGTACAATCATTATTATAGGTAAATATAGGTTTAAGTTAGGGTTAAGGTTACAATTAGGGTTTGGGTTAGGGTTACAATTAGAATTAGTATTAGTCTTAGAATTAGGGTTATGGTTATGGTTAGATATAGAATTATAATCATAATTGTAACTTTAGAGCTAATCTTAATATAAATTCTAATCCTAACCCAGACTATAACCTTTAGCCTAACTATAACTCTGATTGTGACTGTTACCTCAAGCTTTATACTATAACCTAATTATAATAATACATTAATAAACATAACCCTAGCTATAACCCCAAGATTTATCCTAGAACCCTAAACCTAACTATATTTTAACCCTAATTGATTCGTAACCCTAACCATAACAATAACCATGATTGAACCCTATATATAACCCTAATTGAATACTAATCTTATATGTACAAGCATATGAATAATTGAACCCTATATATAACCATTATTGAATCTTAATTTCCTAATCCTATTTTGTTGGTATGTGGCGACTGATCATGCTATACTGTATAGCCCATGGTATACTGTACACCCCGGCCCCTATCCTTGCCGAGGTTTGGGGTTGGGTCAGGCCCCGGGCGGGGGTTCTGGGGCGGTAGCCCCTGAGAAAAATTTTCTTCCTACTTTTTCGCGTGATCACCAAAAAAGGGAAAAATCAATGAAAAAGGAAAAATTTGATTTTGTAGAACCTAAAATCTAGAAGCTTCTAAGCTTGTTAAAAAGGGGTTCAGATCAGTATTACAGTATGATGAAAAATGCGATTATTCACAAGATTGTAATAAGTTTTACTGGATAATAAAAGTATTGGATGGTTGCGGTTTGGTGGATGTAGCCCAGATTGGGTGAACCACGTTAAATTATTTGTGTTATGATTTATTCTGTGTGTGTGTGTGTTAGTTTCTCTATTTATTATATAGATCTGCATTTAATTGTTAGATATCTGCCATTTCTAACCCTAACAAGTGGTATCAAAGCGGGTTGTGTTTCGATTATTGTCTATAGGAAAGATCTCACAGTTGAGTGGGAGCAATGGTAGACGAGGGTAAGAAGGTTGAGAAGTTTAATGGGCAGAACTATCAGTTATGGAAGATGCAGATGGAGGACTATCTCTATCAGAAGGATTTATGGTGGCCATTGGAAGGGAAAACCAAGAAACCTACAACAATGTCAAATGAGGACTGGGAGATCTTGGATAGAAAGACCCTTGGCAGTATTCGTTTGTGCCTAGCACAATCAGTGGCATTCAATATTACAACAACAAAGACAACTCAAGAGTTGATGGAAACCCTGGCGAAGTTATATGAAAAGCCTTCTGCTTCAAATAAGGTATTTCTTATGAAGCGTTTATTTAATATGAAAATGGTAGAAGGTGGGTCAGTTACTGATCATTTAAATGAGTTTAATACGGTCACCAGTCAATTAACTTCTATAAAAGTAAACTTTGATGAAGAAGTTAGGGCTCTTTTGATTCTATGTTCTTTGCCTAAAAGTTGGAATAGCTTGGTAATGGCTGTTAGCAATTATGTTTGATGATGTTGTTGGTGTTATTTTGAGCAAGGAAATTCATAGGAAAAGCTCAAGTGGAACATCCACATCAGTGCAGTGTTTTGAATGAGAGAAAGTAGGGAGAACAAAGGAGAGAGGAAAAAATTATGGAATTTGGGAAGTCATGAGGAAAATCAAAGGACAAAAGGTCTCAATCTAGAGACAAGAGGGATTGTTGGTATTGGTAAGCGGGTCATCTGAAGAAAGATTCTGGTCTCAAAAAAATAAAGGAGACAGAAAGGAAGGAAGTAAAGAGGCAAATGTGGTAAGTAATAAATCTGATGAGGATGCTTTGATTCTTTCCCTTGATAATGATGATGATTCTTGGGTGCTAGATTCAAGGGCTTCATTTCATGCTACCCCCCATAGAAGTTATTTTCTTGATTATGTCCAAGGGGATTTTGGGCTGGTTTATGTAGGAGATAACGAACCCTCTCAGATTGTTGGAAAGGGAAGAATTAAGATTAAGTTGCAGAATGGGAATCATTGGCTACTAGGTGAGGTAAGGCATGTTCCAAAGTTAAGCATAAATTTAATTTCAGCAAGGCAACTAGATGATGAAGGTTGTGTTGTTACTTTTAGTGATAAAAACTGGAGGGTCACAAAGGGTGCCTTAGTGGTAGCAAAAGGTGTGAAAGTAGGCACCTTATATCTTTGTACAGGTCATACTATTCCTTCTACTTTAATTGTTACAGAAAAAGGTCAATGTTCAAGAACAGTTGCTGTAGTTCAGCAGGTAGAAGATCATACAGACTTTGTTGTGGACTCTGAATCAAAATTGTGGCATAATAGACTTGGGCATATGAGTGCAAAAGGTATGAAATTACTTCATTCAAATAATGTTTTACTAGGTCTAAAATGTGTTAATATGGATTTCTGTGAAAGTTGTGTATGGAAAACAAAAGAGAGTTAGTTTTCTCAAGGATGGGAAGCAAAAGAAAGATGAGAAATTGGAGCTTGTGCATACAGATGTATGAGGACCAACTTAGGTATTTTCTCTCGGTGGCTCTCTGTATTATATTACATTCATTGATGATGCAACTAGGAAGGTATGGATTTATTTCCTTAGGTAGAAATCTGATGTATTTGAAACTTTTAAAAAATGGAGAAGCTTGGTTGAGAATGAGATGGGAAAAAGGTTAAAATGTCTTAGATTTGATAATGGTGGTGAGTATTGTAGTAAAGAGTTTGAAGATTATTGTTCCTCTAATGGTATTCGTAGGTAGAAAACGGTTCCAAGGACTCCACAGGAAAATGGAGTGGTTGAGCGCATGAATAGAACAATAATGGAGCGTGCACGGACTATGAGATTGCATGCTGGGCTGCCTTTAAAAATGTGGGCAGAGACTGTAAACACTACTATTTATTTAATTAATAGAGGTCCCTCTAATCCTTTGGGTTATGGTATTCTAGAGGAAGCATGGAATGGTAAGAAGGTGAGTTATTCTTTTCTCAAAACCTTCAGTTGTGAAGCATTTGCACATGTAGATTCTAAAAATAGAACCAAGCTTGATGCAAAATCAAAGAAATGTGTATTTTTTGGATATGGCATTGATGAATTTGGTTATAGGCTTTGGGATTTTGAAAATCAAAAAATTGTGAGAAGCAGGGATGTCATATTCAATGAGAAAGTGTTGGACAAAGATCTGTTGCTGCAACATGAGAAGAAAGAAAATGATTATGCAGTGTTGGATGATATTCCAAACAATGATTTTTCAGTGGTTCCTCATGCTGGGCAACAATAGCAACAACAAATACCACAAACTCCTATTAGACGATCTTCAAGGATAAGTAGACCTCCAGAAAGATTATCTCCCTCTTTGTATCCTATTTTGTTAACTGATGCTGGTGAACCAAAATATTATGATGAAGCTATGCGAGTGGATACCAAGGTTCAGTGGGAGTATGGAATGGAAGAAGAAATGGACTCCTTGCTAAAAAACCATACTTGAGAATTATGCAAGTTGCCTGCAGGTAAAAAGGCTTTACCAAACAAATGAATTTATAGGCTGAAAGAGGAGGATGGAAGTAAGAAGAGATTTAAAACCAGATTAGTTGTAAAGGGATTTGCACAGAAAAAGGGTATTGATTTTGATGAGATTTTTTCTCCTGTTGTTAAAATGACTTCTATTCATATTGTTTTAAGTATTGTGGTTGCTGAAGATTTGCATTTAGAACAGCTTGATGTTAAAACAACCTTTCTCCATGGTGATTTGGAAGAGCAAATATATATGGACCAACCACAAGGATTTGAGGTCAAAGGTAAGGAGAAACTAGTGTGCAGATTGAAGAAAGGTTTATATGGCTTGAAGCAAGCACCTCAGAAATGGTACTTAAAATTTGATAGTTTTATGGCTCAGCAAGGCTATAGTCGGTGTAATTCTGACCATTATGTTTATTTTAAGAGGTTGGATAATGACAGCTACATTATTTTATGTTTATATGTTGATGACATGCTTGTAGTTGGGTCTAACATGGATCACATAAGTGAGTTAAAACAACAGTTAGCAAATTCTTTTGCTATGAAGGAATTGGGGGCAGCAAAACAAATCCTTGGTATGAAAATTTGTAGAGATAGGAAAAAAAAAATTGTTTTTATCTCAGGCTAATTATGTTGAAAAGGTGTTGCAGAGATTTCATATGGAGAATGCAAAAGCTGTCAGCACACCTTTGCCTAGTCATGTTAAATTGACTAAGGATATATGTCCAAAGACACAAGAGGAGGAAGAAAAAATGTCCAAGGTACCATATGCTTCAACTATAGGAAGTTTGATGTATGCCATGGTATGCACAAGACCAGATATTGCACATGTTGTAGGAGTTGTTAGTAGGTATTTGAGTCATCCTGAAGTTGAGCATTGGAATGCAGTAAAATGGATTCTCAGGTACTTGAGAGGTACATCTAATAATTGTCTATATTTTGGGGGCTCTAATACTAATTTAAAAGGCTATGTTGACTCAGTTGGCTGGGGATATAGATAACAGGCGGAGTACCACAAGTTATGTATTTACAGTTGGTGGGACAACAGTGAGCTAGATTTCTCAATTGCAGAAGGTGGTTGCTTTATCCACCACAGAGGCAGAGTATGTTGCTGCAACAGAGGTGGCAAAGGAGATGATATGGCTGCAACTTTTCACGGAGGAGTTGGGAAAACAACAAGCTGAAAATTACTTGTTTATAGAAAGCTAGAGTGCTATACATCTTGCAAAGAATTCTGCCTTGAATTCTAAAACAAAACACATACAATTGAGATATCATTTCATTCGGTCGGTGTTGGAGAATGGATAGGTCAAGCTAGACAAGATACATATAGATGTCAATCCAGCAGATATGTTTACGAAGGCAGTGACAAGGGAGAAGTTGAGCTCCTCTTCAGCTTCTGTTGGTCTTCAAGGTTGAATTCAAGTATAACAGAGCAGCAGGGTCCAAGGTACTTATTTCCAGTGGGAGTTGTAATTGTAGCAGTGTCGTCTAGGATTAGTCTCCAAGTGGGAGATTGTGTTGGTATGGAGCCTGATTAGTCTCCAAGTGGGAGATTGTTGGTATGTGGTGACTGATCATGCTATACTGTATAGCCCATGGTATACTGTACACCCCAGCCCCTATCCTTGTCGGGGTGAAAAATTTTCTTCCTACTTTTTCGCGTGATCACTGAAAAAGGGAAAAATCAATGAAAAAGGAAAAATCCGATTTTGTAGAACCTAAAATCTGAAAGCTTCTAAGCTTGTTAAAAAGGGGTTTGGATGGGCATTACAGTATGATGAAAAACACGATTATTTGCAAGATTGTAATAAGTTTTACTGGATAATAAAAGTATTGGATGGCTGCGGTTTGGTGGATGTAGCCCAGATTGGGTGAACCACGTTAAATTATTTGTGTTATGATTTATTCTGTGTGTGTTAGTTTCTCTGTTTATTATATAAATCTGCATTTAATTGTTATATATCTACCATTTCTAACCCTAACATATTTGATCCTTAATACTAACCCTAACCCCAAGCTTTATTGTAGAACCCTTGCCCTAACTATAATTGAACAGTAACCCTAATTGAACTCTTACCCTAACCCTAATTAAACCTTGAACCTAACCTTGCCCCATACTAAACCCTAACCCTAACCCTAATTGAACCCTAATCATAACCCTAACCCTAAGTGAACATTTTTATCCTAATTAAATTATATCCATAACTGTAGCTAAAGTATAACCCTAATTGAACCCTAAGATTTATCATATAACCTTAACCCCAACCTTAGTTGAACCCTTACCCTAACCCCAATCCTAAACTTAAACCAAAGCTTTAACGCAAAACTGTAACCCTAACCCTAGTTGAATTGTACCCCTAATTGAACTATACCTCTAATTGAATCATAACTCTAACCTAACCTTAATTCTAACCCTAGTACTAATTAAACCCTAATCCTAACTCCAAGCTTTATCTTATAAACACTAACCCTACACCTAACTTACCCATAGATAAGTCTAATTAAATTTCGTGGGTGACAACATTGACAACCCTAACCCTAAAAGTAACCAAAGCCCTGATTTAACATAAACCCTAGTCCTAATTGAACCCTAACCCTAAACCAAACCCTAACCATGACCTTAAGATTTATCGTAGAACCCTAACCCTAATTGAATCATAACCCTAACATAACCATGTAAGACATTAATTCAATTTCATGGGTGGCAACATTGATAAATATAAACCTAACCATAACCCTAACCTTAATTTAACTTGAACTTGAACCTGAATTGAACTATAACCCTAACCCAATCCTTAATTGAACTATAACCCTAACCCTAAATGAACCCTTATCATAACCGTAATCCTAATCTAAGCATGCAAGACATTAATTAAATTCCAAGGGTGACAACATTGACAAATAGAACTCTAATTGAACCTTAACCCTAATCCTAATCCAAATTGAACCCCAACCCCAACCCTAACCCTAACCCAAATTTTAATTATATATAATCCTAATTTGAACCCTAACTCTAATTCTAATGGCAACCCTAATTCTAATTATAACCCTAACCTAACCATGTACTTAAAACATTAATTGAATTTCATGGGTGACAATATTGACAAATGTAACCCTAACCCTAACCCTAGTTGTTGGTTTACAGATTTGTCTTTATGAAAATTAATTTATTTTTAACTCTATTTGCTAGTTAAATAAAGACAAAGTTAACAATAATTGGAGAGATCACCATTTCATTAGTGATCTTCCTCTGAATTTTAATGAGGTATAGCTCCCTCTTATAATGTAATTTGATTTTTTGGAATATGCTTTTGACCAGAAAGCCAGAAAGAAAAAACTAACAGTTGTGCATAACCATGACACAAATGTGTTGTAGATTTAGGTTCAAGGGGATGAAGACAAATGACCCACAAATCATATACTCCATGCTAATAAATAATAGCTATGAGAATGAACAATAGTTTATTTCAAATATATGAGTAGACCGGAATTCACAGATCCCACATCTTACACATGTATAATCTAACATAATAGAGGAATCATCAAAGAGCAATTATAAAATCACATAAGAAATTTGTAAAGAGCTCATACACTCATATGGCTTTGTACAAAAGATCAGATTAAAAGAAAATGAACTAATGTTCTCCCTATTACAACATTAATTAACTTCCCCTTCTGACTGAGTCTCACTCTCACACAAGAGTATGATGGGGGTAAAAAATCAGATCCTTCAAATGTATTTTATATTTATAGATTCCTTCCAATGAGCCTTTTCAGTTTCCCATAACTGCTTCTTGATAATTAAATTATCTTTTATTATAAAAGACTTCAATTTCCTTGTATCTCTCTATGTTTCTCATATTATTTTTGCTCAAGCAATTCCTAGGCTGCACCTTCCCCTATGCTTTTACACATAATCTAACACCCTTTCATTAACACATCATGCAATTGACACTTTGAATTATCATAAAAAATATAATCCATGCTTCTGAGATGGATATTTAGTTAATCCAAAACATCAAATACTACACAAAAGGAATATGAAGATTCTCCTCCATGCTTCACATAAAATATTCCAGCCTCATATCCTTCTCCTGTTGTTTGTTATGTTGTGTCTTCTTCAAAGATGACCTTGTTTCAGGGCTGCCATGAATTTCTCTTTTACCTAGCGGTTGCTCTATAGTCCTAGCTTGGCTTGGAAAAGACACGAAGTTGGGAATTTTGTCAAGACCATCACGAATAGATTAAATTGTTGCATTCATTAAGGATGATGATAGGTATTGTGTTGTCAACATGCTATTGACCTAGGATTTGTCTTGGTGTTGTGATGTCCCAAAACTTTGAATAATTAGTTTCCTCCATTTTTAGCCGCTTTATTTACTGGATTTAATGTATCTAGAAGAGTTTCATATTCAGGAGCATAAGTCACCTGCAGTAGATTTCCAAAGAATGGGTGCTCATCAAGCTCGTTATTTGCAAACCTCACATTGCGAATATATAAATTTGATCAAAATGACAGTAGTAAAAGGTTCACATTCTTCCTCATCCAATAGCCTGTACTATTCAATAGGTCCATAGAGCCTGAATAGTTTTACAAGTTCATCAACACATCCCAATGCTGAGACATTTTTGACTATTAAATATATGCTTTTTCCAACAAATCCATTCTGGGCATAATCTGAAATTATTGCATTCAATAAGATGACATCTTCTTTGAGGCATTTGACCAAGGTACATTTCGATTCAAAATATTATCAAATATAATCTGAGGGTGTTCAATTAACGGACTTCAATCCAATTGCAACCAGGTATCTTTTAAATTTCTCTAGCTTTCATCAAACTCTGTAGCTTTTGAACATCACCCACCTGCCCATTTTGTGCACAGCTGTCTGACAAGAGAACATAAGGCATTGCACTTTCAGGGTCCAAATCCAAAAGGAGAGTTATTTTGAATACTCCTAGTCTTATATTTTTATGTGATCTACAAGATCTGAGCAAGCACATCCACACAAATATTACAGGTTTAATTGGCAGTTCGATGATAAAGTTTAGTGCTTCCTCAAGATAATTAACACAACCAAGAAGATCAGCCATGCATACATAATGACCGATTTATGGCATAATGAAATAAGACTTGTTCATTGAATTTAAGTATTTACAGCTATTATTCACTAGACTTACATGATTTCACACAAAATAAAACACGAATGAAGGTTATGGTCAAGGTGTGTTCCAAAATACTCCTTTAGCAGAGTGCCTTACCAGAGTGCAGTCAGAACCTTAATGTATGCTATGGTCTGTACAAGACCAGACATTGCCCAAGCAGTGGGAGTTCTTTCTCGCTTTATGTCTAATCCTGGAAGAGTGCATTGGGATGTAGTTAAGAGGGTCTTTAGATATTTGTGGGGTACATCAGAGTACTTTATATGTTTTCATGGTATAGGAGATCAACATTCCCTAAGTATTTGTGGTTTTGTGGATTCAGATTGGGCTGGCGATGTCTATAGCAGAAGATCCACAAGTGCATATGTGTTTACTCTTAATGGTGGTACAATCAATTGTATGAGAAAGCAACAGGCTGTGGTCGCTTTGTCCACTACTGAGGTAGAGTACATGGTAGCTACTCATGCCTGTAAAGAAGTCATTTGGCTGAAGCGTTTGTGTTCAAATATTGGATTGAAACACGAAGCAATTATAATCTATTGTGACAGTTAGAGTGCAATCTCCCTTGCGAAGAACCCGATTTTTCATGCTAGGACCAAACACATTGATGTTTAGTATCACTTTGTAAGAGATATGGTCAAGGATGGCAGGGTGAATCTAGAAAAGGTAGAGACTATGGTGAATGTTGCAGATGCATTAACAAAGCCTGTGAGCAAAGAGAAGTTTAGATGGTGTTCCAAATTAATGGGCCTTTCAGACCCCAACAATTAACTATCTATTTTTTATTGGCTCATGCAAGGTGTTCGACAAGTGGGAGAATGTTAGGAATAAAGCGTTTTAAAAGAAAAAGATAAAAACAAAAAAAAAAACAAAGTAAAAGGGAAAAAAAGGAAGTGTCTCAACCTTATATGGAAATAAAAAATAAAGCAAACCAAGAATAGAAGATTTTGTGATAGGTGAAAAGCGGCTATTTTGAGAAGTATCTTTTATATGGGGATAGAGATAAGATTGAGCTAAGAGATTTTATTATCTTTTTCTAAAAAGAAAAGTTTTATCTCTAGAAGATTCTCATATGTAATGTAATACTATATATTGGTATTTTGAGATAATTATTTGTGTGAGAGAAAGGAGAGAGTTAGTTTGCAAGTCTGTTTGTTGTCGGAATGCTGTTGAAATTCCTCTAAATTGAGTTGAGGTGAAGACTCCTATAAGAACTTGCATTGCAAGTGTGTTGTAATCTGTTTCAAGATTTGATAATACATTGTGCAAGTTTTGGAGTGTAGGGTTTTTCTCCCGAAAGGGTTTTCCTCACGTAAATCACTGTGTTATGGTTTTATTGTTTATGGTATTATGTGTTTCTTCAAATCTTTATAATATTTTATTTGAAATTTGCATAATCCTCTTCTCAAGGTTAGCGTAGGAAGCATTTCCACACACCTTTGCTTCCTTACAAGGGGTATCAGAGCCTAGCTAGTTTTGGTTCTATTTGTTGGGTACAGGGTTTTTTGAGCTAATCAAGTTGAGTGGGAGCTTGTGCAGAGTATTTCATATTTTGTATTATAGGATAATAGAGATGGGGAGCACATCCAGGAGGATTGAAGTAGAGAAGTTTTCTTGCATGAACTTTGAGATGTGGAAGCTGAAGATGCAAGATCTGTTGATTGATTAGATCTATGGGATGCAGTGGATGAAAATGTCTAGAGGCCTATGGATCCAACTTTGGCTACAAAATATGATGTAATGGATAGAAAAGCTAAAGGTCTAATAAGACTTTGTCTTGCAGATTCAATTCTGATAAATGTCCACAAAGAACCCACTTCGAAGAATCTTTGGAAGAAGTTGGGTGAGATATACTAAGCCAAATCTCTAGTAAACAATATTTTCTTGAGGAAGAAGTTATATTCATTGAGAATGGAAGAAGGTGGAAAAATTTCTGAGCATCTGGAAACATTCAATATGTTGGTGACTCAGTTGACCTCAATTGGGGTTAAGATGGACGAAGAAGAAAGGTGCCAAACTTTGTTGTGTTCATTGCTAGACTCATGGAACAACCTAGTCATGGCCATTGGGAGCACTGCTGTCATCTTGAAGATGGAGGATGTTGTTGGTTCTCTACTCTCTGAAGAGATGAGAAGGAAGGTCTCTCTGAGTTCCAAAGAGGCTTTAAGTGTTCGAGGAAGACCAAAAGAATGAGGCAAAGATGAAAAGCAATGTGGCCATTCCAATTCCAAAAACAAGGGGAGATCAAAATCTCCTGGTAAGTCCAAGGCAATATGTTGGAATTGTGACAAACCCAGACACTTCCGAAAGGAATGTAAAGGAGACAAGAAGAAGAAGAAGCAAGATTATGATTCTGAGTCTAAAAAGGAAGATGGAGATGCCTTTATTGCAGCCTTGGCCACTCGTGTAGGTGATAATGTATGGTTGATAGAATCAGGTGCATCTTTCCACATGACTACTAACAAAAACTGGTTTAGTAAGTACGAAAACTATGATGGTGGTAAGGTGTATTTGGGTGATGATTCTTTCCTTGATATTGTTGGCCGTGGTAGTATTCATGTGAAATTTTTTGATGGTAGAGTTAGAAGATTTGATGGTGTCTTGCATATCCCAGGACTAGCAAGAAATTTATTATCTGTTAGCAAGTTAATAGATGCGGGTGTGCATGTATAGTTTTCTAAAGTAGGTGTGAAAATGGTGAGAGGTGCTGTGGTGATAGCGAGAGGAAGTAGATTGGGTACATTATACCAACTAGATGCATGCACAGTTGAATGCAATAGAACTTCTGATAAGATTAAGCCAAAAAATACTTTGTTGAAAAAAGAGATGGTTTCCTCTTTTGCGGATGGTCGTGGCTTCTGGGTACCCAAGGGTGCTCTGTCTACTGAATCAAAGTTGCCTGTAGAGAAGACCATGTTATGGCAGCAAAGGCACCATGTTATGGCAGCAAAGGCTTGGCCACATTGGAGAGAAGGGTTTAAAAGCCTTGAAAAATAAAAACCTCGTTGAGGATTTGAATGATTGCAATCTAGAGTTTGATTTCTGCAAACATTGTATTTATGGCAAATAGAACCGCGTTCAATTTTACTCATCTTCTCATAAGTCTTCATGTATCTTGGATCTGATTCATTCTGATGTATTTGGTCCTGTTGATTTTTCTTCTATTGGTAAATCAGTTTATTATGTTACTTTTATTGATGATTTTAGTAGAACATGGGTATATTTTTTAAAGAGTAAATATGAAGTTTTCAGTCATTTTAAGGAGTTCAAGGCTAATGTAGAAACTCAAATTGGAAAGAAAATCAAATGTTTGAGGACTAACAATGGCAATGAGTACTGTTCTACAGACTTTGATAGATTATGTACAGATTGTAGGATTAAAAGACAAAAGACAACTCTATATTCTCCGCAATAGAATGGACTTGTAGAAAGAATGAATAGTACATTGATGGAGAAGGCTAGGAGCATGTTGAGTGGAGCCGGTCTAGAACAAATGTTTTGGGCTGAAACTGTTGCCATTGCTTGTTATTTAATAAATAGATATCCTACATCAGTGCTTGTTGATAAAACACCAATGGAGGCATGGTCAGGGAAAAAGCCTTCACTTAGACATCTGAGAGTTTTTGGTTGTGAGGCATATGCACATGTCCGTAAGGAGAAGAGAAAAAAATTGGATTCTAAGGCTGTCAAATGTATCTTCATTGGCTATAACTATGGTGTGAAAGGATACAAACTTTGGGACCCTATTGCAAAAAAGGTAATTTATTCTAGAAGTGTTATTTTTAGAGAGACTAAATCTTCTCCTGTTAATTTTCAGCTAGAACAAAATAAAGAAATTGAACAAAAAAAAGATGTGATTCAAATTCCTTCTACACCTGAGAAAGTTGAATCGATACCCAAAAATAGACAAGAAGTTGAGGAGAGCTCATCAAGCTCTGAATCTTCAGGAGAGGAGGAAGAAGTGGAAGAACCTCCACCTCAACTTGTTTGAAGGTCTACAAGGGAAAGGCAACCACCTCAAAGGTATGGGTATTCACTTGATGATTGGAAGTGTATATTTGCTTTGAGTACTAACGTTGATGAACTGAGATCTGTGCAAGAAGCTTTGGGTACGAATGATGCGGAGTCCTGGAAAATAGCCATGGATGAAGAGATGGCAGCTCTTAAAAGGAATGATACATGGGGCCTTGTACTATTTCCCGAAGGTCAAAAACCTGTTGGATGTAAATGGGTGTTTAAGAAAAAGATTGGTTTAGATGGAAATGTTGAAAAGTATAAGGCACAGTTGGTTGCGAAGGGATACTCTCAAGTTGAGTGTATTGATTACAGTGAGATCTTTTCTGTTGTTGCTAAAATTACATCCATTTGGTTTTTATTATCTATTGCAGAAATTTATGATCTAGAGGTGGAACAAATGGATGTGAAAACTACGTTCCTTCATGGTGATTTAGAGGAAGAGATTTATATGACACAGCTAGAGCACTATGTGGTAAAAGGTAAAAGCAAGTTGGTTTGTAAGTTAAAGAAATATTTGTATGGCTTGAAACAAAGTCCTAGGATGTGGTACCAGAAGTTTGATACACATGTGTTGAGTTTGGGATTGTGCGGTCTAAATCTGATCATTGTGTATATTTTAAATCTGATGGTGATTATTTCCTGGTAATTGCTTTATATGTTGATGACATGTTGTTTATTGGGAAAGGCAAAGGTTTGATTGCAGAATTGAAATCTCAACTCTCTGTGAAGTTTGAAATGAAATATCTTGGTGCAGCAAAACACATACTTGGGATGGAGATAAGAAGAGATCATGAGAACAGAAAGCTATGGCTTAGCCAGAGTAAGTATGTTTGTTCTGTTTTGCAAAGGTTCAACATGCAGGATTGTAAACCACTTTGTGTTCCTATTGCATTGGGAATGGAGCTCTCTATTTCACAATGTCCTACATCCCCATCGAAGATGGAAGACATGAGCAAAGTGCCTTACCAGAGTGCAGTTGAAAGCTTAATGTATGCTATGGTCTTTACAAGACCAAACATTTCCCAAGCAGTGGGAGTTCTTTCTCATTTTATGTCTAATCCTGGAAGAGTGCATTGGGATGCAGTTAAGAGGGTCTTCAATTATTTGTGGGGTACATCAGAGTACTCTATATGTTTTCATGGTACAAGAGATCAACATTCCCTGGGTATTTTTGGTTTTGTGGATTCAGATTGGGCTAGTGATGTCGATAGGAAAAGATCCACCAATGCATATGTGTTTACTCTTAATGGTGGTGCAATCAGTTGGATGAGAAAGCCATAGGCTGTGGTCGCTTTGTCCACTACTGAGGCAGAGTACATGGCAACTACTCATCCCTATAAAGAAGTCATTTGGCTGAAGCATTTGTGTTCAGATGTTGGATTAAAACATGGAGCAATTATAATCTATTGTGACAGTTAGAGTGCAATCTCCCTTGTGAAGAACCTAACTTTTCATGCCAGGACCAAACACATTGATGTTCAGTATCACTTTGTAAGAGATATGCTTGAGGATGGCAAGGTGAAGCTGGAAAAGGTAGAGACTGTGGTGAATGTTGCAAATGCATTAACAAAGCCTGTGAGCAAAGAGAAGTTTAGATGGTGTTCCAAATTAATGGGCCTTTCAGCCCCCAACAATTAACTATCTATTTTCTATTGGCTCATGCAAGGTGTTCGAAAAGTGGGAGAATGTTAGGAATAAAGCGTTTTAAAACAAAAAGATAAAAATGAAAAAAATAAAGAAAAAGTAAAAAAAAGGAAGTGTCTCAACCTTGCATGGAAATAAAAAATAAAGCAAACCAAGAATAGAAGATTTTGTGATAGGTGAAAAGCGGCTATTTTGAGAAGTATCTTTTATATGGGGATAGAGATAAGATTGAGCTAGGAGATTTTATTATATTTTTCTAAAAAGAAAAGTTTTATCTCTAGAAGATTCTCATATATAATGTAATACTATATATTGGTACTTTGAGATAGTCATTTGTGTGAGAGAAAGGAGAGAGTTAGTTTGCAAGTTTGTATGCTGCCGGAATGTTGTTGAAATTCCTCTAAATTGAGTTGAGGTGAATACTCTTGTAAGAACTTGCATTGCAAGTGTGTTGTAATCTGTTTCAAGATCTAATAATACATTGTGCAGGTTTTGGAGTGTGGGGTTTTTCTCTTGAAAGGGTTTTCCTCACATAAATCACTGTGTTATGGTTTTATTGTTTATGGTATTATGTGTTTCTTCAATTCTCGGTAATATTTTATTTGAAATTTGCATAATCCTCATCTCAAGGTTAGCGTAGGAAGCGTTTCCGCACACCTTTTCTTCCTTACAAATATGAGTGAGGTTGAAGTTATGAATAACATTGAAAAAGAATGACAATCATAACTTCATTTACAACAACCTTTTTTATGTTACTAGTGACTATTCAAAACTGTAGAAGTAACACTCTTCTCACACCCATAGTAATAATCCTTCACATAACTACTTAGTTTCTTTCATCCCTATTTCATATTCTTTCAAGTTATCCCAATCTGTAACATCTTGAATATCTCCATGCTCTTTGATCCATAATTTCTTTATTAAATTGACTTGTATTTAGCCACACTAACAATAGATTAATCCTTGTGATTTTTCTTCCACATTTTCATAGCAAGGCTTCATAAATATTTCTTTTATGAACCATCTCTACAAAATGGTTACTCCAAAGAATGCTTATAGATGGGAAAACTATGCCTTGATGAATTCCCCTTCATTATTATGGATGCCTGACACCTTGCACATTATTATATTGCAAGCCTATTTTTTATGAACCATCTCTACAAAATGGTTACTCCAAAGAATGCTTATAGATGGGAAAACTATGCCTTGATGAATTCCCCTTCATTATTATGGATGCCTGACACCTTGCACATTATTATATTGCAAGCCTATTTTTTAGCCTATTGTATTTAATTGCCACCATTACTTTCCACAAGAATATTATCCTTGTTTAAATGATAGAAACAATTTACATCACTTAAGACAAATTATTTTGCAACAACAATCACAAAATTAACTAGTATCAAAGGAATTTTTTAAAATTTCATGATTAAAATTGAGGGTAACAATTTGCTCTAATTCGGGACTGCATTCCCTAGAGAAATGTAGAGAAATCTAGACTCTTTGGGAAAGAATGGTGTCAAAAACATTGGGCTACAGAGTCGAGGAGAATATAGGAGACTAAATGAAAACAAACCCAAAAAGAACCAAAAAAGAAAATGCAACCTAAGACATCTATGTACCCCTAGACTAGGTACAACACACCATTGCTACCCCATGAGACTATGCAAAGCCATTAACTAGTTGGGAAAAACATATACTAGTGTGAAAGAGAGATGTGTACTCACGAAGTTCCTGCCAACTTAGAATTAGTTTTTTGATCATGAACATAAACCAGTTGTTTATGAAGTGAAAGAGATTTTTGAGAGATGTACCGAACAACCATTTATCGTCATATACCTCTAAAGCTTCCTGTGAACTATCCTCATTTGAATCAATCATATAATAAATATCAGGATCTTTATATTCAAATTCACTCCCAATAAGAATCATTCCCCCTTCACTTGTAGGAAATTATCCAAATAATTCATGCTCTTCTAATGGAAACTCTATATTCTCAGATTTATCAACCACATCATCTTCTTCTATAACCTGTAGTGGGGATACAACAAATCCTCGATATGGAAAATCATCTTCAAACATTTCCAAGCACCAACTTCTAGAATATGAACTACACGGGGTTGACTATTTCCATTTGTTGTATGACCATTAATTTCTACATGATTACTTATGTCATCACTTATGCAAGCATTCATATTAGACTTTTCAAAATGAAATGATTTAGAAATAAGATCATTCCTAACCTTTTCTTGTAGCCTTTCCTCTTCATCATTCAATGTAGGAACTTCAAAGACTTCATGCTCTAGTTGTGTATGATTTGAAAGAATATTTGATGTATCATCCTAGTTGTTCGTGTCATTAGAAAGTTGTTCACAGGTTGCAATAGGAATTGTTAGATTTTAAAACTACATAATATGATGTCTATTAATATTTGAATATAAATAAACATGATCTTCCTCATCACTGGAAGCATCAATAGATTCACCCTCATCTTCTTCATAACACATACCATATACTTAAGCTCTTGATTCAACACATGAATTAATTTAGCTATTTCTCAAAAAAACTCTTGACCCAAGACTGTAAAATTGGTGCATTCAAACAAAGAATATGAAAGATTTACCTTTTGTGGTTGCACATGATAATTTCTCTTGGAAAAAATTTCTTTAATTGACCTAATTTTCTTTCCAAAATCTACATAGTATGAAATTATCTTCAATTCTTATGGCTTCTTGTTTTCAAACTTTGAGGTCACATACATTGCTTTGCTTTAGGATGAATTTCACTTCAGGATGCAATGTTGTAGTAAAATGGATAATTGATTTTTCTTACTTGGTTGATTGTCATGAGGAATTATTTTCAAATATTTGTTAAACTAATCCATGAAATTTCTCATAAGCTCATCTTTTCCCTTTTTTAATATTGAAAAATTGGCATAACAATGCACCCACATCAATTGCTGATTTGAATCTTCCAAGAAACTTGATCTTTAGGTTGTTCCAATTAGTAATGAATCCATCTTCTAAATATTGAAACCAACTTGTAACAGCTCCAATTAGAGATTCAACAAATAATCGAGCAAACACATTTTCCTCATTCACTCCCAAAAATCCACAAGCTATGGTGAAGTCTTGAATATGATCATTTGCAACCTGTGAATCTTCTTCATTAAAATTTGGAAAGTTTTTTCTTGAACCTACAAGTAGAGATGAGTATTGAGGCAAAAATAAGGGCCAAAATAAATACCCCATGGTTGAGATTAAGTCAATGTCATAATGCAAATTGAAAGAATGTCATTGGAATTTCTTTTATCAAAAATAATTTATGAGTGTGTTTTATATAATAGTGTCGCCAACCTCCATCCTTGGGGAGGAACCTTTAGATTTTTTAGGAAAGAAAGCATTGTCATTTCAGTTCTTTCCCTAGCAAAGTTTCCAAAAACATGTTGGTTAACAAATTTGTCTTTTTGAAAATTAATTGATTTTCAACTCCATTTGCCTGTTAAATAAATAAGAAGTTAACAATAGTTGGAGAGATCACCATTTCATTGGTGATCTTCCTTTGAATTTTAATGAGGTACAACTCCCTCTTATGATGTAATTTGATTTTTAGGAGTATTCTTTTGACCAAAAAGTAGGAAAGGAAAAACTAACATTTGTGCATAGTCATGACACAAATGTGTTATAGATTCATATTCAAGGGGATGAAGACAAATGACTCACAAATCATAGACTCCAAGCCCATAAATAACAATTATGAGAATGAACAATAGTTTATTTCAAATATATGAAGAGATTAGAATTCACAAATCCCACACATGACACATGTATAATCTAACTGTTATCACTAAGATATACAACCTTGCCGAGATGTAGAACTTAGCATACTAGTGAAACATGGGGTGATATCCCTGAGTGTGGGCTCAAATGTTGGAGATCAACCACTAGAGAGGGATGGTTCCCTTGATACTTCAACTAAACTGAACTAAACTATTGTTATCGAGGAAAAGGATAGAGAAAAGAATTGAAAATGAAAGATAAGCTCTTATTGAGGTGATGCACCAAATTGTTACTGAGGCCTATGTTGCTATTTTAACTCACAAAAGATCAATAACTCAGTTATGCTCAAACAAATTAAGATTATACATACTCATGTATCAATGCTTTAAATAGAGAGGTTAATTTTTTAATAGTACTAGAAGGAATAAAATGAGGTTTTCTTCACATATATAAGTTGTTTACACATTAACACATACTATAACCTACACAAAATATATCTTTTTTTTTAAAGGTGTCAAAAAATAAGACATATATTTAAGACTTCATGCTATGAAATCACATAAATAAATATAAATTACCAAGTTACACACAATAGAACATGCTTTTTAAGATAGAAAATTGAATTTTATTGATCAAATGGTACTCTTACAATAAAAAATAGTTTGAAATATACTGATATTGCTTTCAATATGAATATCTTACATAATTTTTTCTATCTTCAAAGACTAGTTTTGAGTTATAGTGCTACATTTGATAGAAAATAACTTTTTGAAATTACAATGTTGTTTCAAAAATGCAAGAATTGACTAATAATGAAACTAGGCATGCCTTTTTAGCCTCAAAATAGTATCCAAGAAAGCTAGAACATATCTTCCAAAGATAAAATGACAAGTATCACAATTTGAAAAGTCAAAAATCCTCTCCTTGAGCACCTTCTATGAGGAGTCTTTAATGTTGACTTTAAGTGTAGTTGTAGCTGTATGTTGAGGAAGTAAGTGGAAAGACTTTCAGCCCCTAGATGTCCACAAATAATTTTGACTAACTCAACTCTTCCCTAGATATTTGCAACTACCCCTGTATTTCTTCAAACTATTGTCCAAGTGACCCCAATTTCCTTAAATGTTTGCAACGATTGCTCTTAATCTTCTAGATAGATGGATGATTGGTTGAACTATCTCCTAAATGCCTTCTAACTACCCAAACTTACATCCATCTCCTCCAATTAGTCATTACTACCTAGTAGTTATTAAAACTGATTTGTTACCTGTGTCACTAGTTGAAAATTGCCTCCTTTATTCATTAAAGTTCCACTTGCATACATAGTGGACACATTCTTAGAATAATTTGGATTGAGTTAGGTCTCTTTAAGGCATAAGACATGAGCAGTTTTTGAATATCTTTCTCCTTTTCCCTCTTTATTCAACTTCTTTCAAAATTGTCTTCTTCCCTCAGGAACTTGGAGATAAATCATTATTTAGACCATCACATATTTCAAGGATTTGTCAATATCATTTAACTATCCTTTGTAATTTCCTCATGCATGACTATATTCTTGAGTCATGGGCTACATTATCTTATTTTACTCTCTTAGAGGGTTTTGATCTTTATTTTACTCCCATGCATAAGTTTGTCCTTTAAAACTATCATATGGTATGATGACCTTTAAAGACTGTGATATGCAAATTTTAAGTGACTGTACATTCATGAGACAATTGTCCCCCTATGCTTTTATTTTTTTGACTATCCTCTCTTGCATTTTCTTTTAATTTTCACTAATACTTATCAATTGTCACTCTGACCACTATCACTTGTAAGTTGTATTTCTTTGAAACTTTGTATATGAAACCCTACCAATGCCTTTTAGCCATGCCATGCCATAAAATTTGATTTTCTTTCAAAGGACTATCCCTAAATTTGAGATTTCATCCTTTAATTTCCATGTCAATTTATAAGTTGTCCTTCCTTGTTATTGCACAACTTATTGTCCTCTTGTTCTTGTTCATGATTGTGGTTGTCACTTTCATGCTTGGAAAACTTTAAAGTGACTTTCTATTTCTTACTAATAAAATATTGACCTCACAATTGTCTATACTCACCTTAATCCATGGTTCTTCACCATTTTATATGATCAAGAAAAAAAAAGATCTGCAAAGTCCAAATGAAGGTTTGCAATAATGCATAGGAATGCAAAGGGTAAAACTGCCTTATGATAGTCATAAGGCTATGAATTTCTTTTATACTGTTGCCTCCTTTTCATCAATCATCTCCCTTCTAATAACCTTTCTTGTGTGAAAGTGAATGTTCTTTATGAAACTATCCTCTGGGCTTATATTATGTTATTTTGACTGTACTTATGGAGACCTTTCTTTTTTGTCTCTTGGCTTCCTTACACAATCATATAATCCTAAAAACACTATCTTAATGACTACCTTTAACTTCAAACCTTACCTCAATTCATGTGGTTGCCTCTATGATTGGGTATCCATAAGTCATGTTATGCCTCTGTCCTAAGACCATCCTTTAGTTGTGCATCCAATTTAAAAGGACTAGGTAAGTGCACCAAGATGGTGAACCCAAAAAGGGGGCTTAAGTGGCCACTTTTTTTTGAAATCAGGAAATACTGACCTTGGATGTGAAATTGAGGATAGTTATACTCAAAATTTTGAGATGGAACAAAAACAAGGATCGAAGTGCTCCGAGTCCACTTTCTAAACTACTAATTTATTTTTAAAATGGTTGAGATTAAGGGGTTCAAAAGAGGGACATACACAAATTGGTGTTTTTTTGGTCAAAAAAAATATAAGATAACAACTCTTGTACAACCCTAGTGCAGTGAACTTTTTTGTAGTATTTTTAAAATTGCTATGGTCGGAAGTTAGCTAACAGTATGCAGTTGATGCATGATTTTTCTGATAATTTTTTAATGAATTTTTGATTTTTTAATAATTTTCTAAGTGGGCACTTCTTGAAAAGTAGAATTTTGTCCATGCCCCCCCTACAAATTTTGGAAAGTAATTGGTTTTTTTAAAAAAAATTGTACAATGGAGTCTAGTTTCTAAAACTATAATTTATTTGAAATTTTGATTCAAATAGTTAATTTATAATGAAAAAAACACCAAACACTAATTTTTTGAAAAAAAGAGACATACAAAAAAAAAAAATATGGATGAA